>PVHX01016743.1:0-42225 GCA_004024805.1 Geosciurus inauris
AAAAAAACAAAAATGAAACCTCTCATGGGACATTAACTGAGACACACTTGGCCAAACTTCATACACCATTTCATTCCAAACTTCAACCATACACTGCTCTATAAAAATCACTGATATTCAAATATGAAATCTGCAAGATATGTAGTAATCAGAGAAACATGGTAAAGAGTATCCAAATAAAGACCTAGTGTGACTGTTTTTATAAACAAATTGGCTAAATCTTTCATTATAAAAGAATGCTGTCCCCTTAAAATAGTTGCATTCAGTTTTAGAGTATGTTTTTAATCCTATGATGTCAATTCTTAAAACATGCTAAAATTTTTCTGAAACTATCTGCTTTCAGGCACTGTACCACATTCTTTTGGATATTCTCAAGATAAGAAATCTTCATTCTAAAGCTTAAAAAAATAAAAAAGAAAGAAAGAAAGAAAAAAGAAATCTTCACCCTTAAATAGTATGTTTACTTCTTGGAAATAGGTAAAATACATGTAGTATAGTGTTATGAAAATATTAAGTAATAAGCTTAATGAAAGATTTGAATTTTTAAAAAATTTAAACACAATTGACTTAACTTCAAATTCAACTGCAAAAATTTGGGGGTTTTAAAATGACAATACAGTTGAAGGATGAGATGTTTTAGGTTTCTATGTATATTTTAAACCAATCTTTGACTTCATAATTTTTACTTTAGTACTTTTTAATAACAAGTATTTTCAACTATATTTGATATTGTGCTGATCAGATCTTGTTCTTCTTCTGAGGATCTTATAATACTGGAAGTGAAGACAGATAATTATACACATATATTTACCAATGTGATAAAATACAGGAAGAGAAAGGAGATGTACTTTGGAGGGGCACAGTTTTCCTAGAAGTAATATTAAAGCTGAGACCTGAAGAAAGGATTGGTGATAAGGAAGCAAAAATAAATAAATAAATAAAAGTAAGGCAAGAGAATTAAAGTATGATGAATAAAAAGAAATAAAAAGTAAGGGCACTTAGGGTGGGTAGGAGAGTGACAATAAAAGAAATATCAAGAAAGGTCAACATAGCTAAATCATTGATTTCAATATGTGGCACTAGATTATCACAGGATCAATATGAAGTCACTAAAAGGTTTTGAGTAAGTCAATATATGATCATCAGATGTAGTGTTTTAAACAGATAACTTGGTAGCTCTCGAGAAAATGTAATAGGAGACAGGGCAAAACATATTGCTTCTGGATTAGCACAAGTGATAGTTTTGAGTGCCTTGAGCAGTAGTGGAGAAGAAATGCAGATAGATTGAAAGTTAAAAGTTAAAAACTGTGTTATGTTTGATAACATGTATTAAAATGCAATTTTTGAGGAAAAAAAAAGTTAAAAACTGTCAGGGCTTGATGAAGGCCAACTGAAGGGGAAAGGAGGAGAACACATCATAGCTAACTCCCAGATAGCTGGCATAAGCATTGCAATGATGCAATGAGCAAGTATTAGTAGATGTGTATCAAGCTTGAGTGAAGGAGTATAAGAAAGGCAAAGAAGTTTCTGTTCAAAATGTGTAAAACATTCAGCAAGACTACTTACTAACAGATCTGTTCTTAGAAAATATTCCAGAAATCCCACACCTCTTAACAACTTTACTGAATTTGTATGTTAAACTCATTTAAGTCCTTTTATGTTTTTCCTGTATTACAAAGAAAACAGTGGACCATTTTTTAAGTATGTAATTATAGAACTAACATCAGTAGACAATAAATAAGAATTCATGATTTCTGTAACTCTTGCTCTAGTTCCATTGTAGTACCTAAAATATTATATTGAAATTTTCTATTTTCATTCTGAAAATAGCCCTAAAGGTACAGGCCAGTTTTTTTCCTTTGTGTAAGTTACACTTAGCAGTGTCTGGCACTAGAACAGTAAAATTAGACTGAACTGAACCCAAGCTATTTTAATGACATTGTTTTATTTCTGGCTAAAATAAATGTTATGTCATTTATATAATTAATATGTTTATGAAACCTAAAGTAGCCTGTGCTATTTTATATAAAGTAAGCATATCAAGTTCCTGGAAGACAAAATGACAGAAATCAATATAGCTGATCCTTGCTTCACTATTTTATGAATAGGCTTGAATAGTTTAAAGAGCACTAAAGCAGAATGAAATATACAACTTTCAGGTCAACATTCACTGTAGATGGTGAACATTAATCAGTGGTGCTATTAGATATGAAATGTTAACTGGTTTTTAATATCATTTCATCTGAATAGTAATTTGACCATTGTAAGATGACCACATAATTCATTTTTTAAGATCAAGTTCTAATATATGGTAGCCAATCATATTTAGCTATTAAGTTAATATGATTTTAAAAGTTTTGAAAAGGATGCCATAAAATAATCATTTATTTTGTTGTGAAATCATTCTTGGTGATTACTCAACTAGACCAAAATAGATGATTTAACAAATTAAAATTTAAGGCAAAAAGCATTAGTATGTACAAAGAGAGTCTTTATTTAATAATAAAAGGAACAATTCATAAACAAATTATAATAATCTTTAATGCATCTGAACATTACATCAAAACATATAACAAAACTGAAAAATACTAGAAAGTAACAAATTCATAATCAAAGTGAGAGATTAAGAGAACTCCTAGGAACTGATATGTTAAACTAAAAATTAGATTTATGATCACAATTAAACTTGATTTAAGAGACATAAAGTCCTGTTCCCAGCAGCAGAAAATATACATCTTGTCAAGCAATCTTTCTACTTTAGGCTTGGTACTTGGTACTTGTAAGATTCTATTCTTAAGTTTTTGATAAACAGAAAAAGAGAGAAGTGATTATTTAGCACTATAATATAATATGTAATCAAGTATAACAGAGTGGTATAAACAGCTATGAGGTAAAATCAATCATACAATGTACTTTCTCACTCGTTAAATTGCATTGAAGTGGAAAGTAAAGAGAAATATCTTTGAAGGAAATAAACATCATCCTGGTTGCAGGAGAAGTTATCATAAGCTGTAGCGATTTCATTGCCTTGGTAAATACATTACATGTTCTTTATGGATTTGTGAGAAACTTGGATATTTATGACTAAGCAGAGGCATTGCCACCTATCCTCCAAACACTAACTCCTTCTTGCAGCTCAGAAAAGTTAGTCTCTGGAGCAGGCTCAGTCATCTCCACAATACTCAGGACACCAAAGCCCTACCAAAAGCATAGATAATTCAGAATACAGCTTATTATAAGAACTATCAGCATTCACAGTAAGACGAAAACAGTGAAATCTTGGGCTAACTTCACGGTAGACAGTCTTGGTTAAGCTAAATCTTGAAAAATCATAAAGTGATGGAAATGAATTTTAAAATTCAGATTAGGACAACATTAACATGCACAAAGGAAGCAGTGATTTTTAAACTAAAGTTAGAAAACTCCTCCTTGATAATGGGGAGGGGCTGTATACTTGAGAAGAGATAATTGCTGGAAATTCTGGAATACCAAGATACGTATGCTTGTACGAGTGACAGAGAAATATAGTATGTCACTGAGATATGAATTAGCTCAGTAACACGATGATGGTGGTATTTCTCTAAAGTAAAAAAAAAGAATGAGGAAAAACAGAAAGAGCCATAAGCATTTAAAATGACCCAGACTGTCAGTTTAGAAATGTGGGTAGGACAAATCACAATATGAAGAGATGAAAGCAATGAGAAGGTAAAAGAGAAATGTTCCTGCCAGGTTTCAGAAAATATAGCACAAAATAGACAACACAGTAAAAAAAAAAAAAAAAAAAAAAGGAGGAGGAGGAGAAATAGAAGGATCCTGTGTGCTTTGGTCATTAAAACTCTACAATGTTTCCTTCCTCATAAAATGTGGTTACTAATAGCATTTACCTTATGGAGTTGTAGAAGGATTCAATGAGTTGACTTAGATAAAGCAACTAGAACAGTGTCTGGCACAAAGTGTGGGATCAATACATATTAGTTATTATTTTGAACTGATATATAATTAGAGGTGCTTGGAAGTCAAAAGGGAAAACACAACTGAAACATGGATGAAAGGATCAGGCTGAATAAATATCTTTGATATTTTTGCCATCTTCACCTCACTGCAAGTGTCAATCAAGTTTTTCATCTTCTTTCATATAGAGGTTGTTAGAACAGCCCTGTTTTTCTCTCTCCTCTTTCTTTCCACAGAAGTTTATTTTAGGCTGCCAACAGATATATTTTATAAGCATAAATGTGTTCATATCAAACTACTCACAATAGTGTAGTGTGCACATTATAATTTTTGAAGGCTTTTCTCTCCCTTGAGTTAATGAGGTTCTCAGTTGAAGGAACTTCACCCTACTAATCACTGAATATGTGAGTAGGTGCAGGTATGGTGGTAACAGTGTATCCACTGAAAGCTTTTCAAACATACAGAATCAAAATTTTATAGTGTCAAATAAACATTTGCAGAAACTACTTAGGGAAAAAATAGTATCATGCATCACATTTAAAGTGATATCAGTTTTCAATGTTAAGAAGATAGGAAGTGATCAGCTTTAATTGAAAGGAATTAGAACATTTGGAATAAAGAGCATTTAGAAAGAAAATACTTAAAACAGATCCTATGAAAAATAAACTTTCAGTTGGTGAGTGAAGAATACTACTACCAAGGAGCACACAGAGTCAAATCTATCTTGGAAAGGTACATCTGAAAGAATAGTCTATTTCATGAAAAAAATGGCACTTAATATGGGGAAAGAATTAAGCCAGATGTGAAAAAGTAATACTTTATATAGCATTTCTATATAAAGAAGATTTAATTAATTTTTGTTTTAAAACTACCACATTCAAACTACCTTATTGGTTTAAAATTCTAGTGTACATTTGATAAATGTATATGCATAGTTGATAGAAGCTATACTTTTCTAAAATCTGAACTTTTTCCAAGGAAAAGTATACTGCAGATATTTAAGATCTAGGGTAATTGCTAAAAAAAAACTAAAAATGATAGTAGATATAAAATAGGATATTAATAATTAACTACAAAAAGTCATCAAAAATCAAATAACATGAAAAGGGAACAAAGAACACATGGGATAGACTACAAAATAAATAATCCCAAATGGCAAATATTTATATTAAACGTAAGTGGTCTAAACACTGCAGCAAAGAGCATATATTTGAGTGGATAATAAAATGAGATACAATACATGCTACTTTACATACAAAGACAAATACAAGTTAAAGACAGAAAAAGATACACCTAGAAATATTATCCTTACTGTTCATAGGATCTGTTTTAAATATTTTCTTTCTGGAGAACCTATATAAGTACCAGATAAATTTACACCAAACAGTAACAACAATAAGAAAATACAATTTTATAACAATAGTTAATAAAAAAAAGACAAAACAATCACAAATGTTTCATGCCTAATAATAAACTGCAAATTATATGAAACAAATATTGCCAGTACTGAAAAGGGAAACAGACAAGCTCACAATTATAGGTAGAGATTTTAACACTTTTCCCTCAATAATTGATAGAATAAATACATAGAAAATCGGTAAAGACATAAAAGACTAGAATGAATTTATATCCAACTAGATCTAAATGAATTTACAAAAAATTACACTCAAAACCAGCAGAAGATATATTCTTTTTGATGTGTATTCTTGAAGCCTTCACAAAAAATAGACCATATGCTGTGCCATCAGTCTCAATATATTTAAAAAGATATGAAGGATGCTATCTGACCACAATGAAATTATATTAATAACCCAAACCAAAAATGAATCTGAAATAACTCCAAACAAAATTCAACAACAGTCTTCCAAATAGCATCAGGTAAAAGACAAAATCATAAAAATTTTAAAAATACATTATTCTGAATAATAAAGAAAATATATCAAATTTATGGGATTCAGTTAAAGCAGTTCTACAAAGATAATGCATGGCATTAAATCTTATAAATCAAAAAAGATTAAAAATCAGTGACCAAAATTTCCATGTTAAAAAGGTACTGAAGAGTAAATTAATGCCAAAGTAAGTAGTAGGCATTCAATAACTACTTACTGAATAAAGAATGACCAAATGAATAAGTAAAATATCATTTAAAACAAGATACTTAAATTACTGTTGTTATTTATTTTTTGAACATATATCTGCTCTGCTAAATATATGTAGGATTTTACTAAAATAATTTAATATAATTAAAAATGGAGAATATTGATATGCTTGCTATGTAATACTAGAATGAGTAATATATATATATACAGTAGTTTACTTATACACTCAAATACTCTTTATATTTTGATATAATTCTTGATCATAGCTAAAACATGCAATTTCCATTTTCATATTTTACCATTAAGTGAACCCTGTTTGATTCTGGAGGACAATCAGGCGTCTTTTTAATGACCAGTTGCGTTACTTGACACATTTTAGCCTATCTCAGAAAAAAAAATGTCACTTAAACTTTGCCTAAACATAATATTATTAGAGTCTGATTTTCTTTGGAGAAATAGTTCTCAGTTTGATGATCCCAGAGAAAGATATGAGAGGGAGGAATTTTTTTTTTTAAATATTTTTTTAGTTGTAGATGGACACAATGTCTTTATTTTATTGCTTTGTATGTGGTGCTGAGGATCGAACCCAGGGCCTCACACATGCGAGGCAAGCACTCTACCGCTGAGCCACAATCCCAGCCCAGAGGGAGGAATTTTTAATATTAGTCTTTTTCTCCTTTGGGAATGTGGTAGAGGCTGGATGCTCACCAAATTTGTTTTGTCTTAAACACACAACCTGACGACATTTCTGAGCTTCCCTTTATGTTGGCAGAGGTCATGTGACTACAAGCAAGCACAAGGTAGGTGGAAGTGGCAAGATGATTTCGGGACTGGTCCATAAAACCTCTCACACAATAACTTATATGTATCATTCTCTACATAATACCTGAATATACATGAAAATAAGGTTCAAAAATATGATTGGAAGTACAAGGAGGAAGCATAGGACTTTCAATAACTGCATAAAATATAATCACCCATTTCTTCTAGCCACTACCAGTCATCTACATGTAAGAGTTGACAGATTTAACAATATTTTTAAAATGAATACACATCAAAATCTAGTTAAATTTGAATTTCAGATAAATATATATAATTTTAGTATAATTATGCCAGATGCAATATTTAAGACATATCTGTATGTTCCGTCAATATTTAGGACACACTATACTAAAATAATTGTTTATCATTTATTTGAAATGCAAATTTGGGCATCTTGCATTTGATATGGCAACCCCACTCATCATAAACTGTGACATAAGCCATATATAAACATTTATTGTATTAAAGAACTGAGAGATAGGTTTTACAAATACTTGCCTACCTCAACTAATACAAAACACAAAAATGAGGCAGGAGGACAGCAAATTCAAAGCCATCCTCAGCAACAGCAAGGCGCTAAGCAACTCAGTGAGACCCTGTCTCTAAATAAAATACAAAAAATAGGGCTGGGGATGTGGCTCAGTGGTTGAATGCCCCTGAGTTCAATCCTTGGTGCCCCACCTCCAAAAAATTTAAGGAATAGTAATAATTAGTAGTACTAATACCAATAATAGTAACAGAATTATGTTTGTGAAACAAGCTGAAATATCACCACATAGTTTATGTGTGGCTAAGCTGATAAAGAAACCAAGTACCTTTGAGAAGCATGTAAAATATATGCAAGAACTGAGATGCATGGAATTTATTTATGATACTTTTTGGGTACATATTATCTGTGATGTACTCTGTGATATATAATAATGAATAAGATAGCTTTCATGTATTTAAAGGCACAGCAAGTGGAGTGTCTTGTTCTTTAAAAGAGCAATATGGGCCAAATTAGGAGAGAAAACATTGTTGATGCAAAATTTTTAATTGTGACACCATAAAACATATCATAGAAGTGGCATGAATTAAAAAAAAAACAGACTTGCAAAAGGCAGTATTTTAATTTCTTTATTATTAGTCTGTACTTCCCATAATCTAATTCTTGGTAAATTAGACAGATGAAATTCATACCCATTTTTTCCCTTTAATAGTTTTAAAGGGAATGTTTAAATACAAACCTGGTTGATCTTATTAAAATCAAGAACAATGGCTACTATTTATTGAGCACCTACTGGGTGTTAGGCTTTCTACAATCTTATTCAATTATTAATAATAACCATTAAAGTAATAATCTTGCCCACTTTACAAATAAGTAAGCTATGACACATATACTTCAGTTACATTTGTCAAGGTCACGTTACTAAGTTAAAAAATTCGAAATTTTAGCCTTAGTTTTTGAAAGCTTATGTTCTTAATTCACTAAACTGTCCTGTATGATTCCTTTCAGATTCATTATTTTATACCTCAACTCAGTCAAGACTTCAATCTATGTTATATGGTTTTATTTACTATAGCGATATAGATAACAATTTTTTGGTGAAATTTGAAAATATCTTTTTTTTCCCTGTATGACAGAGCACAAACTAGAAAAAGAATGCTACTACCACAAGATATGTGAGTACTTTCTCAGCATCTTGAACCTTAATTTCAAGAGCTTTAGTTCTATTTAGCTTTGTTATAATGGTAGCTTTTTGAGGTCTGATGGGGAAAACTCTTCACTAGAATTATAATTTACATATGCCCAAATAAAAGTGCTAGTGTTTATTTAAAAGACCTTATTTTCTTCATATATGTATCATTTCAATTTTTCCTCTCCATTGATTCTAGTAAAATATTATATATCCATGGTAAGTATTGAATAGGTTACTGATGAATAGAAAAATCAGTAGATTCATTAATCACCTATTTCTATAAAAATGACTTTTTAAAATAAATTTGCCTGCTAACACAATTCAACCTAATGAACATTAAATATGAAATATTCACATTCTATAGAACCTGAAAATAACATTTTCTCAAAAAAAATCACAAGGAATTCTCTTAGAATTTATTAGAATAATGTTTTAGGAATTTTCAACTAGACTAATAATCACTTATAGAGCTTTCATAGTAAAATAAAAACGTTGGCCCAAAATCAAAAAGAAGGAATCTGCCAAGAGATACATGTTCAGGCCAAAATCCAGAATATTACAAGCCATGCTGGTGAGGATATGAAACTACAATAACTTTAATTTACTGCTAGTGGAAATGCAAAATGTTATTACTACTTTAGAAGACAGTTCGGTAGTTTGTTATATAACTAAATGTATTCCTATCATATGATCCAGAAATCACTCTCCTTGGATTGAGCCACAGTTGAAAACATTTGTTTGGGAAGCTTATGCCACCAAATCTGCACAAGATCCTGGATGCAGTGACACTCACCTATAGTCCTGGATGTTTAGGAGGCTGAGGTAGAAAATTCCCTTGAGTCCAGAACTTCAAGACCACCCAGGGCAACATAGAAAGACCCTGTTTCTTAATAAAACCAAAACAAAACCAAAACCTGCACGAGGATGATTGTAGCTGTTTGATTTATAATTGCCAATACTTGGAAGCAACCAATATGTCCTTTAGTAAGCAAGTGACGAAATAAATCATGTTACATCCATACAAAGGTATATTAATCAGTGCTAAAAGGAAGTAAGCTATGGAGCCTATTTGAAAAGACAAGAAGGAAACGTGTGTATTACTAAAAATGAAAAAAGTCAATCTGAAAAAGTCATATACTATATGATTCTAACTATATGACATTCTGGAAAAAGCAAAAGGAAACAATGAAAAGATCAGTTGTTGCCAGGTGTTGGGGTGAGGAATCAATGAACAGGTAGAACGAAGATGGCTAAGGCAGTGAAACTATTCTGTATGATACTAAGTGGTGCATACTTGTCATACATTTGTCCAAAAACAGAATGTACAACACCGAGACTGAGTCCTGATATGGCCTTTGGGTGATGATGATGTGTCAATGTAGGTTCATCAATTACAACAAATATGTCACTTTGGTGGGGAACATAGAAATCAGGGAGGTTGTGTGCTATGAGGAAGGTTATGGTTCTGCTGATGTGTAGCAGGAGGTATATGGGAAATCTCTGAACCTTTCATGCAGTTTTTCTGTAAACTGCTTTAAAATTGTTCTAAAAAATAACTCCTTGTTAAAAATAAAGCCTGCTTTCTTTTTAATAAAAAAGAAAGACAAAAGAAATACATTTTCAGAAAGCACCAATTCAGTTTTAGAGTTCTTAAGAAATATGTTCCAATTATGGATCTAATGTATATTACTTCTGCCCAAACAATCAATACTTCATGACATTTGATAAGTGCATGCTGTATGCATATACTGAAATATCACACTGAACACAATATGAACAATTTTGCATGTTAATAATATTTTAAATAAAATAAGTTGAAAATGGTTCCTCTGCCTCATCCTTCAGTTCATTTACTAATATAGGCCATGAAAAGTTTAAAAATTTTACACTATTATGAAGGTAGTTTTCTCTTTTATAAATTGAAATTTTTGTATATACTAAATGGGCATTATATTATTTTTACCTAAAAAAGAACAGTCTAAATGCTTAGAAGACACATCATAGTTTTTTAAAATTATCAAAATAAACCTCTGATAAGCTGCTATCTGGCTTTAAGTCTTAATGTTTAACTTCCAAATTTTTCAAAATCACCCTTCTCATTCTTTTCATCCACTGAAAAGCCCTGGTTTAGTCATTATCAAACCTTACCTGTACCACTAAAGTAAATAACATGTGATTTATCTTCCTACTTTTATCCTTCTGTTCATCAAATAATCCCTCATTCTGTTTGAACCATGTTGTATCACACTGTCAATTATCTCTGCTGGTATCACATCACTGATACATTCAAATATCTTCCATGAATCCTGTTTATCTAAACTAATTCTACATTTCTTAATTTTATAATAAGTCACTTTGTGCTCTAAATATAAGTTGGGTTTCCAGGTCTTATATTTACTACCTTCTTACATGTGTCCTGTACCCTTTTTTTTTTTTTTTTTACAGTTTTGTGTTACTTATATGTATCTGCTTTCTAAGACAAAACTATAAGCCTTTTGCAAAAAAACAGTACCTACCTCAATATTCTCCATATACAGTGGCATTTTATGGTATCGATTGAAAGAACAAATGAATTAGTCAGACAAAAATTATATCAATCAAAGGGCTCTTATTTTATAACATTTGTTTTACAGATTATTTCTTTTAAGCTATTTTATTGAGACATGGTTGACATGTAAAAATGTGTACATATTTAATGTATACAACTCAATGTGTTTAGTTATAAATATACAACCATAAAATTATCACCACCAAGTCCCTAATCACTGATTATTCATTGACTGCCTGTTAATATGACTTTCGTTTTTTAGGTACCATAACCTTCAGGTGAATTGAGCTTTGGTATATCCATTTTCTCTACTGGTTCTGTTTTTCTAGGTAGCAGACTTCTATTGAGAACATATTTTTGTCCCCTCTCCTTTTTTATGTTACACTTCTCCAACCTCTCCCTCCTGTCATCTTTAAAACACATCTCCAGATTCTCAGCTCAAAAAATTAAATAATATCTCTAATGCATTTATTCCTGCTTGTTGATGAACTGATGAAACTTCCTTGTAAATGAGTTTCAGCCTAAGTTGCTGTTTGTGACCATTAATAGTATTTAACCATGTTTTACACTCCAAACCTGCTTTCTAACACTTGGAAAGCAAAATTATGCATCTGAAAGTATTTCTGTCTCTGATATTATCTGATATTAACTTTGTTTAACTTTTCATGTGTTTAGGTCTTGACTCTATCTAAATTGCAAATTTCTTAAGGACCATAATCATGTCAGAACCTTAGACTTAATAGCTAGATTGAATAAGTGGCATTTTATGAATGCAATATTAAATTATCCCAAAACTTTTTAACCAAGTAATTTTATTCAGTAGAACATGAAAAGCAATATTAAAAGATTTTTTAAAACAGGTCAAGAAAAATCATGCTCATCCATTCTTTGGCCTTTATTTTGATTTTGCATAAATGATCTAAACCCTCAAAATAACCCTTAGTTGATTTTAACTGAGTGGAATGGGATAATTTGGTTTTCTACATAAATCACAACATGATTAACAAATCTCTATTTGACATAACCATATAGTTATAATTTCTGAGTGTGGCTTCTTATTTATATTCCAGAGAACCATGAGTAAGAAATTATCAAGCTAATTCTGAGCTCCCAAAACACAGGAATTAAAATTTACTACAAAAGAAGTTCAGTAATCATAGAAAAAAGAAACCTCATGCTATTATTATTAACTAGGAATTTTTTTAAATTATTAAAATAATAAATGATATAACCCTAAGATATTCTCTTTCTATATTATTGTATTACATTAAAATATATTTGGTTTCAAGAATTAGAAAACCAAGACTTTATTTTTGATGATTTTTATATTCAGAAGATATTTAACATATGCATAATCACAAGTTTCCTAATTAGTGGTATTTCAAGTGAAACATCTTAGGTATCCATTTTTAAAAGTTTCATTATTCTTATTATTTAAAAACTTTAAGAGAAGCAATACTGCTTTTATAGAGTTAACCTGTGAAATTCTAGCAATCTAGATAAGATCAGTCTTTCTCAATGGGAAAGCTTGAACAACAAATAATTTCACATGGAAATTTTCTACTTATGTTCCAATATTTATTAAAAATTATCGTATTTATTACTTACCTAAAATACTATTTACATAAAGGAATTATACAGCATTTTCTCAAGTAAGGCTCTCAACTTAAATCTTGTTACATATTTTGTTGATTATCCAGAAAGTAAAGGATTTAATAATTATATTTCAGTACTGAAAACAATATCAAATTAAGTTTTCTAGAATTTAAAAAATGCATGCTTTTCAAATATAGAAATAATTACAGTTGATGCTATTGTCCTGGTATTTTTTCAAATACCTATAAGAATAGTCAAAATGTTAAGCATTAAATTTATCTAAAGTAATTATAATTTTAAAGCTACTTATACATATCAGTGAATTCCTAAGATCTTGGAGCAGGCTTTTTTCAGCAAATAATTGTATAAATAGTAAAAGATATAAGGGAATCAACTCAGATTTCACTAGCTGCCTACTTTAAATACTTGTGATCTCACTCACATTCCTTTTCTAGTCACACTCATGTGAGATTAGGGAAAAAATGGTTACAGCTTTATTTTGTTTTGTAGCATAAAGTTAATAACATTAGGCAAATTAATATTTGAATCTTTGCATCAAATTTTGCATGGAGCAATATGTAAGCAAATAAGTTTATAGAGTATGTTTAATACAACTTCATTACTTTATGTGACATAATTGGGCTCATGCAGTATATATTCAGAATAAATACCTATACTTAAGAAGTGAAGTAAACTTAATATTTAATTATAATCAGAAAATACATTAAGAAGCCAGAGATTTACATATTCAAAATAAAACAAGGTTTATCGAAAAAAAGGCTAAGCTCTGCATTGCTTGTGAGGGAGAGGGTTGTAGAACAAAAATACAGTTTGGGGTAGTATAATTTTTTAGTTAACCTATTATTCAAACAGTGATAAGAGTTTTAGTAACTATAAAGAGCCTAAAAATGCAAAGTAGGTTTGGAACGTATACATTTTTCTTCATCCATTTACACAGCAATGTTTTAAACATAGCATGTAATATCTCTTCACCTGAAAAGGCAACATAAAATTTAGGTCACAGCTTCAGAGGGAGGATACGATACCCGCTGCCAGGAGGACTGCACACACAGTAGCAGTTTAAGAAATGATGATGATAATGAGGCTGCACGATGCTGACAATCAGAGAAGCTGGAAGAGTTTTCATTCTGTCCCTGTAGTCTGCCCATTCTCTGTGGCTTTGGCTCAGTCCCTTAAATGCAGTGTTTTGATTAAAGATAATTTTGAGTTTATCTTTCTCCCTTATGTATTATAAAGCACACAACCAGGATGAAACGTGCACATAACTCCCATTCCTTCACTCATGACCCTGGCCCCACACTTATCTTTTGTTTTTTATTTTCTTTTAGGCAACTTGATTATTTACATAAATCACAAAGGATAAGATATTAATAAAAAAACTGAAGAATCTTTTAGAAAAAGGGTTATTTTAGAAGGGCAAGGACAAGGACCTTCCAAAATATTGAATGTACTTTTTCCTCACTCCATATGTAACAAAACTTGCAAGTAAAATTTTGAAAATGGGCTAAATACTCAATCTCTGACAAATATAGAATGGACTCAACCTAATACTTGAGCATTTTAATAATTTGGAAAGATTACTCAAATTGTTACTTTTCAAAACTCAAAAATGATTCAGGAAGTGTCATTTTAATACCTTAGAATAGTGTTGGCCTTTTAAAGTCCATCCTTTTTGCAGGGCTTTTTCACTCCTATATTCTTATGACCCAAGATTTTGTTACATTTTACTATGTACAGTTAATATTAAAGCAGTTATATCAAACATGATTTTTCAACCACCTGAACTCACTTTCCCCAGCAAGACTCTAATCCATTTCTCTTGGCATCTTTCCACACACTTCCCTCCTAGACATACCTCAAAATCCAGATTTGGACAGGACATTTTATTTACTCAGAATATCAACAGATATCACATTGAAGTAAACTTAAAAAGTTACAAAAATGGTGAGTTATTTTTCAGTAGTGATAGGAAAACTCAGAAAATTTATAACTAGAATAACTCTCCTTTATGTTTCAATTACTTTGAAATTCAGTAACAGTAACATCATAATCAAAAATATACACATTGTTTCATACATTTAATTATGAATAAAAAGGTATCAGGGAAACAGGACCTCAGCAAAAGCAAGGTGATAAACAACTTGGTGAGATCCTGTCTCTAAATAAAATACAAAATAGGGCTGGGGATATGGCTCAGTGGTTGAGTGTCCCTGAGTTCAATCCCCAGTCACCCCCGCCCCTCAAAAAAAGATAATGAAAGTAACTTGCTGTTTTAGCAAAACATTTTACAATGTATTTCTATACAAGTGAACTTTGTATTTGTATAGTTAACTTTCTTATTTTGTAATATCCTTTTCTGCCTTTGTACTTGTCTTTCTCCCCTCCCCTCTCATTCTTTTTCATTCATTACTTTTTTCCTTCTATGTAGTGTTGGCTTTTAGCTGAGACTACAGTTGCAACACAAAATAAAAACTCCATTAATCAGGAATGATGCTAAGAAACTTACCCTCCCCTAAATGCCATTGGAGACTCTCTGAATAAAGGAAAAACACACTGATTAATTTTTTTTAAAAAGAGGGTGCTGGTATAAGCAACAAAAACATATTTCAATGCTCATTATGATTAAAAGTAACAAATAGTAAAAATCAGGACAAGATTTATTGGGACATTTTGTATACCCATAGCCAATAATGTTTGCTCTCAACAATGCAAATAAGTTTTAGTGCACTTTTAAACGATGAGGCAATTAAGACTTCTACCATTTCCATTTAAAATAATTCCATAGCATAATGGTTTTGTTAACATAAAATTTCTTATAAATACACTTTTTAAAAGGTATATCATTTTAATGTTAAATTTCTAATCTTTTTATTGGTTCTTTTTAGTTATACACAATATTGGAATTCATTTTGATGAAAGTATAAAAGCATGCAATATAATTTGTTCTCATTCAGTCCACAGTACTTTGCCTTTCTTTCTCTTCCTCCCTCTCCTGTCCTTTTTTTTTTTTAAAACTGTACTAATCTTTCTGCTATTATAGGTTTTTTTTCTTTGTAAATTAGTGACTTCTGAATATATATGATGGTGAGATTCACTGTGGTATATTCATACAGGTAAGTTAGATCAGATTCATTCCACTGTCCTTTCTTATCCCTTCTCTCCTCCCTTCCCTTCACCTACTCCACTGATCTTTCTTCTATTTTTTCTTTGGCCCTGCTTCCTTACTTTGGATTAGCTTCCACCTATCAGGGAAAACATTCAACCTTTGACTTTTTGGAACTGTCTTATTTCACTTAGCAGGATAGTCTCCAGTTATGTCCTTTTACTGGCCAATGCCATAATGTCATTCTTTTTTTAAAAATTCTGATTAGATATACATGACAGTAGAATGCATTTTCATCATTGTACACAAATGCAGCACGGCTATTAATTTCTCTGGTTGTACACAATATAGAATCACACCATATGTGCAGTCATACATGTACCTAGGGCATTGTTGTCCATCTCATTCCTGCCCCCATGTCCCCTCCTCTCCCCACCCTCCTCTTTGACCAAAGTTTCTCCATTCTTCCCATGCTCCCTCCCCCATTATGGCATAATATCATTCTTTATGGCTAAGTAATACTCCATTGTGTATATATGCCACATTTTCTTGACCCATTCATCTGTTGAAGGGCACCTAGGTTGGCTCCTTAGCTTGGCTATCATAAATTGTACTGCTATAAACATTGATGTGGCTGCATCATTGTAGTATGCTGATATTAAATCTTTTGGATATATACCAAGGATATTAAATCTTTTGGATATATACCAAGGAGTGGGATAGCTGGGTCACATGGTGGTTCCATTCCAAGTTTTCTGAGGAATCTCCTTATTGCTTTCCAGAGTGGTTGCACCAACTTGCAGTCCCACCAACAATTTATGAGTGTACCTTTTTCTCCACATCCTTGCCAACATGTATAGTTACATGTATTCTTGATAACTGCCTTTCTGACTGGAGTGAGATGAAATCTCAATGTAGATTTAATTTATATTTCACTAATTGCTAGAGATTTTTTCATATATTTGTTGACCACTTGTATTTCTTCTTTTGAGAAATGTCTGTTTAGTTCTTTTGCCCATTAATTGATTGGTTTATTTGTGGAGGGTTTTTTTTTTTTTCTTTTTTTGGAGTTTTTTAGATCTTTGTATATCCTGGATATTAAAGTCCTGAGGAGCAGGTGAAAAAGATTTTCTCCCATTCTGTACGTTCTCTCTTCATGCTTTTGTTTCCTTTGATGTGAAGAAGCTTTTTAATTTAATGCCATCACACTTGGTTTTTCATTGTATTTCTTGCACTTTGGGAGTCTTTTTAAGGACGTCAGCCCTGTGCTAAATGTTGGGGGAGTGTTGGCCCTACATTTGCTTCAACCATTTTTCAGGGTTTCTGATCTAATTCTTAGGTCTTTGGTCTACTTTGAGTTGAGTTTTTGTTTAGGCTGAGAGATAAGGGTTAAATTTCACTTTACTACATATGCATTTAGAGTTTTCCCCAAGCCATTTGGTAAAAAGCTTATCTTTTCTCCAATGTATGTTTTTGGCACCTATTTCTAGTATCAGATAATTGTATTTATATGGGTTTGTCTCTGTGTCTTCTATTCTGCTCCATTCGTCTTCATGTCTGTTTTGGTGCCCGTGTCATGCTGTTTTTGTTATTATAGCTCTGTAGTATAATTTGAGGTCCAGTATTGTGATGCCTCCTGCTTCACCTTTCTCACTAAGGATTGCTTTGGCTATTCTGGGTCTCTCTTTTTTTAAATATATATATATTTTTAGTTGTAGATGAACACAATACCTTTATTTTATGTGGTACTGAGGATCAAACCCAGTGCCTCACACATGCGAGGCAAGTGCTCAATCATGGAGCCACAACCTCAGACCCTATTCTGGGTCTTTTATTTTTCCAAATGAATTGTGTAACTGCCTTTTCTAGTTCTGTGAAGAATGTCATCAGGATTTTGATAGGAATTCCATTGAATCTGTATAGTGCTTTTGTTAGTATGGCCATTTTGACAATATTAATTCTGCCTATCTAAGACAATAGGAGGTCTTTCTATCTTCTAAGTTCTTCTTCAATTTCTTTCTTTAGTGTTCTATAGTTTTCATTGTAAATGTCCTTCACCTCTTTTGTTAGATTGATTCTCCATTTTTTGGGAGGCTAATGAGATGGTTTTTCTAATTTGTTTTTCAATGGATTCAGAATCACAGCATTAGGAAATGATTGATTTATGAGTGTTGATTTTGTATCCTGCTATGTTGCTGAATTCATTTATGAGTTCTAGAACTTTTCTAGTGGAGTTTTTTGGGTTTTCTACGTGTAAGATCATGTTGTCAGCACACAAAGATAATTTGAGCTCTTCTTTTACTATTTGTATCCCTTTAATTTCCTTCTCTTGCCTAATTGTTCTGACTAGAGTTTCAAGGACTATGTTGAATAGGAGTGGTAAAAGTGGGTAGGCTAGTCTTTTTTTTTTTTTTTTTTTTTTTTAGGAAATGCTTTCCTGTTTTTCTCCAGTAAGTACAATATTGGCCTTGGGTTTATCAAATATAGCCTTTGTAATGGTGAGGTAAGTTCCTTCTAGCCCTAGTTTTTCTAGATTTTTAAACCTTTATGAGTGCTGTACTTTGCCAAGGGCTTTTTCTGCATCCATTGAAATAATCATGTGATTCTTGTCCTCAAGTCTATTTATGTGATGAATTTATATTTACCTATTTTCATATGTTGAATCAACCTTACATTCCTAGGGTTAAACTTACTTGATCATGGTGCACTATCTTTTTAAGGTGTTTTTGTATGCGGCTAGTATTTTATTAAGAATTTTTGTACCTATGTTCATCAAGGATATTGGTCTGAAGTTTTCTTTCCTTGATGTGTCTGACTATTTTTGTTTGATTTACTGGCTTCATAGAAGGAGTTTGGCCATGTTCACTCTTTTTCTATTTCATGGAATAATTTGAGGAGGATTGGTATTAGTTCTTCCTTAAAGGTCTGGTCGAACTCAGTGGAGAATCTCTCAAGTCCTGGGCTTTTCTTTGTTGGTAGGCTTTTGATGGCTTTTTCAATTGCATTACTTGAATTGTTCTATTTAAATTTTCTATAACATTCTGGTTCCATTTGGGGAAGTCACATTTCTCTAGGAATTTGTCCATGTCTTCTAGATTTTTCTAGCTTACTGCAGTATAAATTTTCAAAATAGTTTCAAGAATTCAATATTTCAGTAGTGTCTGTGGTGATATTTCCTTTTTCATCTTGAATCTTGTTAATCTGAGTTGTTTCTCCTTTCTTCTGGTTATTTTGACTAAGGGTTTATCCCTTCAAAAAAAAACCAAACATTTTTTTCTTTTGCATTTTGTTGTTCTCAATTTTACTGACTTTGACAATGATTTTAATCATTTCCTGTCTTCTACTGAATTTGGTGTTGGTTTGTTCTTTTTTGAG
Source organism: Geosciurus inauris (assembly GCA_004024805.1). Taxonomy (NCBI): domain Eukaryota; kingdom Metazoa; phylum Chordata; class Mammalia; order Rodentia; family Sciuridae; genus Geosciurus; species Geosciurus inauris. The sequence continues at coordinate 19,195 of PVHX01016743.1, forward strand.
GGTCTTGAGGTATAATGTTAGATTATTTATTTGGGATCTTGCTTTTCTTCTGATGTATGAGCTAAATGCTATGAACTTTTCTCTTAGAATGGCCTTTATACTGTCCCAGAGATTTTGATATACTGTATTACTATTCTCATTTATTTCTAAGTAATTTTTTCTTTCTTCCTTGTTTTCTTCTTTATTAATCATTCAAAGTATATTAATTAATCTCCAGGTGTTAGATTGGTTTCTGTTTTTTATCTTATTGTTAATTTCTAATTTCATTCTAATCTGATAGAATGCAAGCAATTATTTCTCTCTCTCTCTCTCTTTTTTTTTTTTTTTTTTTGGTACTGGCTAAGGTTTGCTTTGTGACCTAACATATGGTCTATTTTAGAAAATGCTTCATGTACTGCTGAGAAGAAAGTAAGTTCAGTCATTGATGGATGAAATATTCTGAAGGTGTCTGTTGGGTCCATATTATTAATTATATTTTTTAGTTCTATAGAATCTTTACCTAGTTTATGCTTAGATGATCTATTCAGTGCTGAGAGAGGCATGTTAAAGTCACCTAGTATTATTGCATTTGGTCTAAGTGCCTCACTAAGTTGCTGAGACTAGCTTTGAACTCACCATCCTCCTGCCTCAACCTCCTGAGCCATTGGGATTACAGGTGTGTGCCACCACAAACGGCTCTATTTGATTCTTAATATTGAGAAGTGTTTGTTTAATGCACATAGGTGCTCTGTTGTTTGGGGTATAAATATTTACAATCATTATATCTTATTGATGTATGAGTCCCTTAAGCAATATACTATGACCTTCATTCTCTTCCTATGAATCTTGGCTTGAAGCCCACATTATCAGATATGAGAATAGCAACTCCTGCATTTTTACAAGATCTATGTGAATGGTATGGTTTCTTCCCATCCTTTCCCCTTCAGTCTGTGGATGTCTTTATCTATGAGGTCTGTCATAAGTAAAGACATACCCAACCTATTGTTGGGTCTTGTTTTTTTAATCCAATCTACCAATCGATATCTTTTGATTGAAGGCTTTAGATCATTTGTATTCAATGTTATTGAGATGATTTTTCTGTTCTGACATTTTGATTTATTTTTAATGTTTAAAATGGACTTCATTTTCATTTAATTGACTATCCTTGTAGTGTAATTTGTCCTCATACTGGTTTTCATTTTTATTTTTCCTTTCTTCTTCATGAAATACTTTATTGAGTATATTTTGTAGTGTAGGCTTTCTAGTTATGAATTCTTTCAGGTTTTGTTTATCATGGAAGATTTTTACTTCATCTTAAGTTCTGAAACTTAATTTTGCTGAGTATAGTATTCTTGGTTGGCATCTTTTTTTTTTTTTTTTTTTAGAGCTTGGTATATATTATTCTAAGCCCTCCTGGCTTTTAGGATGTAGGTTGAGAAATCAGGTGAAATCTTAACTGGTTTACATCTAAGTGTGACCAGTCAGCTTTCTATTGCAGCTTTTAAAATTCTACCCTTATTTTGTATATTAGGCATTTTCATTATAATGTATCTTACAGGGGATCTATTCTGATTTTGTATATTTGGAATCATATATGCCTCTTGCATTTGAATTTCCATGTCATTCTTAAGGTTTGGAAAAATTTCTGATATTATTTCATTGAAAAGATTGTGCATACATTTAGTTTGTATTTCAGTGCCTTCATCTATCCCAGTGAATCTTAAATTTGGCTTCAATATAATCCCAAGTTTCTTGGATATTCTGTTCATGGTCTCTTAGCAACTTTTCTTTATAGTCAACTTATTTTTAAGACTATATACTTTGTCTTTGAGACCTGAAAAATCTATCTTCAAAGTTGTCTAATCTATTTGTGATTTTTTTCCATTGAATTTTTAATTTGGTTTATTGATTCATTTCCAGGATTTCCATTTGGTTCTTTTTCAGAATCTCTATCTCTTTATTGAAGTGGTCTTTCACTTCTTGTATTTTCTTCCTGATTTCACTTCTTACATTTTCTTTTATCTCATAGAATATTTTAACTATGAAATTTCTAAATTCCTTCTTTGATATTTCCTCCACCATAGTCTCAATGAAGTCAGTTGTTGAAACATTATGGGTTGTTTGGGATGGCTAGTTCCCTTGGTTTTTCATAATGTTTGTATGTCTACCCATCTATTAGCATAGTTCTTACTTTTTCTTTTAGGTGAGGGCTTATTTTGTGAGCTTCTTTCTCTTAAGAACCCTAGGTTGGGTGAATATCCACATAATGATATTTTAAGCCAGTGTGTGACCTCTGCTGATCCTGATATCAGCACCACTTTAAGAGATGCCACAGAACTCTATTTACTATAGTCACTTCAGAGCCAAACCTCATTCTATTCAACCTTATACGAAACAGAAACTCATTGCTAGTGTTTGAATCTTTCATCAAATCCAGGTATAAACTTGGATAGGTCAAAAACTATTAAATTTAGTAAACTTATTATAATCTTAAATGAGGGCTAAGGGGAAGAAGAGGAGAGGGAAAAGGGAAAGGGAAAAGGTAACAGAAAGGGGGGGTGGAGAGAGAGAGAGAGCAAGCGAGTGTAACAGAAGGGAAAGGTATAAAAGAATAATTTGCACCAAGTAAAAAGGAGAAATAGATGAATGGTAGCTATTAGAGTTTGTAGCAGTTAATGCAGGAGGATGAATGGGGGTAAAAAGAACAAGTATGAACTAGAGACAGGAAACAAAGATAGGGAGATTGGTTTCAATTAATGCTTTAAACCATTAGATGAAATACATTCAAATGAGTTGTAGGTGCGATATTGGGTACTGGGGTAACTATTATTGTTCAGGTTAAAGAGTTATTTATATAAGCGAAGTTAACATTAGTGTTAGTTACAGTAAACCATGTCAAGGTGAAGAAAATTCTTGTTGAATTTTCATTTGGATTTCACTGGGGTTTGGACATGCAGCAGATGTCCATTGGTCTTTGGCTATGAATCTCCCTTGATTTGCAAGGGCACTGGAGTCAATCCACTAGTTGCTATAAACTTCCTACCAGTTTTTTCTGGTTAGTTAGCTCAGGGGCCCACAGCTGACTGCTCTGAGGGTGCAATATTGTGGCTTAGTTATTTCTATTGGGTGCAGGAGTTCAGGATGCAGGCTCTGGAGTGTCCTTGTGGTTGCTGTGGGTCACAGTTTACCTGATCCCCTCTGCAAGCTCCTTTTTGCAGTGGTAAAGGTCCTGGTCACTGTCTGTGAATGCAGGAACTCTGGTTGTGGGTTTTCCATAGGTGTTCTGTAGTGCAGAACACCCCTTGTCAATTCCACTCTATGGGGTACTACAGTAAAGGGCCTCAGGTGGCTCACCTGGACTCTAGTTTCCACTGCCCTTGGTTGTGAATGGTGGGTATTGATTCCCTCTGTTTAATATGTCTAATGCAAGGTCCCGCAAGTATCCAAACAATGCCCTTTCACTTGCCAGTTGTGATTATAGGCTGGGCAACAGTTAAGGCTGGGAACAGCCCCTTCCTATTGTCTTGACTCTGGTAATTTTCTGCCTTAACTGATCTCCCTATGGCTATCTTTGCAGATGCCTTCAGCTTAAGTTTTCTGGGATATGCAGGGAACTTTTCCTATCAGTCTTCTGTCCACGGCTGCAACCATCTGGGAAATAGGTCTCTATGTCACTGGATATTCAGGCAGTTTCCCTCCTGTAGGGCCTCACAATCCTGGGGACCATCCCTAAGCTTCCCATGGTACCTCCTGCTAATGTCAGTGGTCCTGGCCTGGTGAATCTGCTCTCCTTTGCTAGGAATCAAAGCTGCTTTGTTCTGTCTCTGAGTACAGCAGATGATGCACAGAGATTTCTGCCCTGCTTAGGTTGAGGAGGCTGAGCAGGGTTAAGTGCAATTCCAGCACAGGTCCCTACTGCACCACTCCCCTTGTTCATGGTGGGGAGGAGCATTGGGAGTTTCAGCAATTTTTGGCCAGTAGTGATCCTTCTGCATTCTTAAGAGGTCTCACTGCAGGGGACTTCCCTCTGGTTTAATTTGCTGCTGTCTGGATATGGGAAGATCATGTTGATTTAAGGGGATAACTGGTAGGCTGAGGGCTCCACAAGATGGCTATGGATACCTGCTCAGTTTTCTTCTCATGATTTGGTTTTAAGCTGTTAATTTCATGCTTTAACTTTGTCTGTCTTTCCAAATGTTTTTAAGTGGATGATATTAAGAGATTTCCCACTCCCTCTCTCTCTCTCTCTCTCTCTCTCTCTCTGTCCCCCACTCTGATCTGGGTTCAGGAATAGAGAACTCAGCACTTATTTCCTACTTTGACAACCTAACTTCAAGTCTCTCCAGTTCTCCAACTTTGTAATATTGTGTCTTAGAGCATTTATTTTGTCACCCATGTCTCAATTCTGCATTTCTTTGCGGCCTCCTTTCTTTGTTGTGAGGCAATGGAGACTTGCTGCCTTGCTCAATTCTACCACCTTCCTCAATCTCCTCTTACATACTTTTGACTGAAGCTTTTTCATTCAAAAGTATTCCATTATTCATGTTTATACTGGTCAGTAGCATAGATGGATAAAATTTATATTACACATATCTATGTATGTGTATAAAATTTAAATACATAATTAAATTTATTTAAATTTACATAATTATTAACTTATATATTTAATTGACATGTGCTCAAATTTTACATTTTACATACCACAAAGCTATGTATAAAGTACACACTTTTTTTAAAAAATATTTTGTTTAGTTGTAGATGAACACAATATCTTTATTTATTTTATGTGGTGCTGAGGATCGAACCCAGTGCCTCACGCATGTGAGGTAAGCGCTCAACCGCTGAGCCATAGCCCCAGCCCCAAGTACACACATTTTTGTTCTGAGAATCATTCTCACTTTCTTTTACAAAGTTACATAAAAATTCCTCCTACAAATTATATTTTAATTATACTTAAGAGTCAGCAGCCTATTTAACTCATATTTCAAGGACAAATAGAACAAGAGGGGTTTTTTTTAGTTCTTTTTCTGTTTGTTTTACATGATAACTTTTTTGTGGAAGAATATGAAAGGCATTTTATAATTTTTTGAGGTATTTACTCTGAAACTTTATTCATTAAAAAGCAGGATTGAGGGCGGTGGTTGTGGCTCAGTGGTAAGAGCACTTGCCTGGCATGCATGGGGCACTGGGTTCGATCTTCAGCACCACATAAATAAAATAAAGGTATTATGTCCATGTACAACTAAATTTTTTTTTTAGAGCAGGACTGATTAAAATTCCACAGCATGTATGACAACGTATAGGAAAGCTGGTAGTTTGTATTTTAAGCTTCAATCTTGAGATTGCTCTCAACAACTTATTTGGTCTTTATAGACATAATACATGTCATTTGTGATGATACTGTAAATAAAAATGTGTTGATATGGGTGAAATTTAGTAAAAACTGATTTCCCTTATTTTTCAATGACTCTTAACAGTATAGCCACTGAAATCAACTTAATGTTTGTCAGGATCCATTGAACTTTATAGTGAGCATCTGGGTAATGCTAGAGCACAGATGTTAGAATAGAATACCACAGTAAAACTACTTTAAGTTTCATCTGGCTAATAACACTACTTCATTGAAAAGACTGCTTTCTATAATTTCTGACTTATTTTTGAACAAATAAAATCTATTTGCCTTTTTAAAGGCATGATTATGACTACTTATAAAATAAAGCTTCCACTTCTAAATATATTAAAGTATAGGCTTTATTTATAGCAAATTAGCTAAATTTAATATTTCTTATTCAAAATAAACCATTACTATAAAGCATTATTTGTAAGTCACAAAATTAGAAACACCTCCATAAACTAAATTTTAAAACACTTTATCTTTGGAAACAAGGAATGTTTCCAAATGTTCCTAAATGTAATTTATAGAATTCTATTATTTCTTTTTGTTGTCTGTAAGGGAAACTACATTTTGGGGACTACTCATACACTAGATCTTGTAAATTCTGGTTTAATATGAGGAATTTAAAACTTGAAAGTGTTTTTAGTGGAATTATCAACAAATTTCTTTTTTGGTGGTGAATATCAAGCATTTAGTTCCTAATGCTTCCAGGATGCCTAGTCTAGGTCTGACTCTCTTCGCATTCTAATTAACTTTGGCTTCCATGTTCTCATCCTGTCTACCACTACTCGGTTTTATTAATAATAACATATTCATTCTACAAAAGAAATTGCAAAAACACATAAGACTCAGTTAAAAAAAATCAAGTATATCTAAATAATTGCTTATAAAGGGATACTGAATAGCATGATTACTATTACCTCTGGCTGAAAATTTCACATACTGTCTTCATATATCAAAACAGATTTACCCTAGCACAAAATACCATGCAGTATGTTCATTTCCAGTAGTACTTAGAAATGACAATCTTCAAAAGTGGTAGAAAATCCTCTATGTTGGAAGGGTAACAAAAGAGATCCTCAGGTCAGTCTGTCTTAGGAACCTGTATCACAATACCAAAATGAAAAGACTTTCTCCCCACCCCCACTTTTGCCAAGAGAAGGCCAAGTTAAATGCGTAGTAACAACCCAGAGATTATTCATCCCTATTTCAAATCTATAAAACAAAGAAACTGAAATTAAAATAGTCATAATAGCAGGAAACTCACATGTTTATACACATCCATTCACATTATGCTTTTCTACCACACTGTGTGCAATGAGAAGTCTTTCTCCTTCTAAGCCCTGTTTATTTGTTTTTGCTATGAATCCTATTCCCAACTGGGTTATCGTCATGGCTCAAAAGCTCTGTTTTGTTTTGTTTTTTTAATTTCCATTTTTTAATTTTTTTAACCTTTATTTTATTCATTTATGTATTTTGTATGTGGTGCTGAGGATCGAACCCAGTGCATCACGCGTGTGAGGCAAGTGCTCTACCACTGAGCCACAACCCCAGCCCCAGAAGCTTGGTTTTTTATTGCCCCTTTCTCTTTCTCTTAGGTCTCTTCAACTGCTCCCTCAGTACTTGCTTGCTCCCATAAGGATTTAAATTTACTTAAGATTTGCCTGTGTTAAAAAAGACTGTCCTAGAATCTCAACTAATGCTCTCTTACTGCCCTATCATACATTTCACAGCCAAGTTCACACACACACACACACCGACACACACACCCTCTACTTCTTTTCACTTATTCATCATTCTATTCTAATCACGTTTTGCCCCTATAGAGCCATAAAAACTGACCTAAGTTATCTATAAAAAAACACTTATTTTTAAATTCAAATATCATTCATTTTGCTTAAAAGGCAGAACGTGTTCTGGTCAAAAGCACAAATCTTATAATCAAATTGCATAAATTCAAATCCAGATTCTGTCATTTTCTAGCTATCCACTTTCTCAATAAAAGTCACTAATTTCTCTGTGCCTTGTTTTTCTCATCTGAAAAAAATGAACTGTTGTAAAAGTTAAATTAATCAATATATACAAAACTGCTCATACCAGTGACTAGTCCATGGTAAGCACTAAATAAAAACTCCGTAATTTCCATGATAATACATTCTCTGAGTTCTGCTCTTACTTCTTTGATTTATCCTTCCTAATCTCATTATCATTTCTCTTTCTTTATAATGTAGTTCATAAAATTCTGGTATTCTTCAATGTGAATAAAAAGAACCTTCATGGCTCAAGCCTTATGTATACCTCTTGAGAATTTTAGGTTGATGTTTGTGCCTCTTTAATATTTTAAAGATGTACCTCTGTTTCTTCACTTGTATTGCTTTTGACAAGAAATTTGTCAAAATTTGTATCTTTCTTCCTCTGTGTATTTTTTCTATATGATTTTTCTACAAGCTGCTTTTAAGATTTCTCATTGTGGTTAGCTTTGAACAATTTAATTATCATGTGAATTGGTGTATTTTTGTGCAAAGGCTTTTTAATTGTCTAGGATCACTAGATTTGCAGTTGTCATCAAATTTGGAAAACTAGCAATGATTGTTGTAAATATTCATTTCTGTCCTCTCTGTCTCTCTCCTTCCTTTTTTAACCTCAATTCCAAACATATTAGGCTACTTGGGGATGTCACAGGGTTCAGTGCTGCCCTACTCTTCTTTTCCCCAACCCCATTTCATTTTGGGTCACTTCTATTGCTAGGTCTTCCAGGTCACTAATCTTTGCTTTTGTACAGTTTAACCTGCCATTAATTCTATCCAACATACTTTTTCATCTCTAAAAGTTTGATTTGGTTTCTGTGTATCCATATTTTTGCCTAACACGTTCCATCTTTTCTCTAATGGTTTGAATATATCTAACATTATAACAACTCTTTTAAAGTTCTTATGTGATAATTGTAACATGTCAGTAATGGATGGGTTGTGATTGCTTTTTCTCTTCATTATGTGTCATATTATCCCATTCTTTGCATTACTTGGTTGAAAGTCAGACATTTCGAATTTCACTTTGTTGGGTGCTGGATAGTTTTATATTTCTATAAATATTCTTAAGCCTTATTCTGGAGTGCAGTTAAGTTACTTAGAAATAGGTTGATCCTCTTGGTTTTTGCATTTAAAATATCCTAGGAAGGATTATTACAGCATACAGTTTAGGAATAGTTATTCCCTACAACTGTACCAAGGCCTTCTGAGTATTGCATTCTTTTTGCCATGTATTTTGTATTACCCTGTACTTTCCCAAATAAAGTATCTTTCATACATCATTGAAATTGAAATTGCTTATTTAATTGTTTTCTCAATATATATTTCTTGCATTTTTCAGTTGCTATATATCTTGGCTTGTCTGCTATAACAAATTGCCAAAACTTGAGTGGCTTAAATAATATTTTTTCTTCTCAGATCTAGAGACTGCAAAGTCCAAGTATTAAGGAGTTGGCAGATCCAGTGTTTGGTGAGGTCACTCTTCTTGGTTTGCAGATGGCCATCTTCTCATTTCATCCTCACATGACAGGTAGGACGGAGGGAGGGACGTGGTTGGGGGGAGACAGACACAGAATCCTTTGTTCTCTAAGGGCATTAATCCTATCATGAAGGTTTTACATTCATGTCTTCATTTAATCCTAATTAGTGGTCAAAGACTCAACCTCCACATAGAAGTTGGGATTTTGACATTAATTTGCAGGAACATAAATACTCAGTCCAAAACCCTATTCTAAATTCACAATTAAGCAACACATATTTTATATTACTAACACCTGACATAATAAATGATACTTAAATAAGTATAAACATTCATATATGCTTGTTGGCATAATATGAAATGTTGCATATTTAAACCAATTTTGCAATAGAAATCCATGGTTGAAGACCGATCTATCCTTTTCTAACTCACATGACTTTGTAAACACAGGGGTATCCTTTTATTCCTTAGGAAAAAAGAATTACTCGCATTTTTTAATGTAAAAGTTTGGTTCAGTTTGTACTTTACTTTCTATCTCAAAACGTCTTTTAATTTCCTTCCTATCTCTTCAAAATAAGGCTGCAAAGCAAACTTAGGGTCAAAGAAAAAAGATTTATTCTAGAGTGACAGTACTACCTATATTTACTGTGAAGAATCAGAACAGGTCATTTGGTCTCTTAAACAGTGTTATGATACCTAGAATTATCAGAAGAATATTTTAAAAAAATCAGCATTTCTGGAAAGGTGTTTTAAAACTGTACACATAACATTATAAGAAACAAGTAATGAAAATGAACTACATATTAGAGATAGATTTTTACCTTAAACCCTGAGTTACTGAACTTTAAAACTAATTTGCCTGCTTTTTAAATATTATTTAAGTATATTTCTAAAATGTGTCCTTCATTTTAATATACATTACTATTGTAATAATTCAGCCTTTTATATATTCAAGTCAGTAGATCCATGAAAATGTTTTTATATAAAGCAACAGTCAAAATCTTAAACAAAAGACTATAAAAAACAATTGATTCCACAAAAAAAATCTATGCTGATAGATTATTACATAAGGTATCCAAAGTCCAGTCTCCATAGCTCCCCTAAAATAATCAAATAAACTTTAAAAAAAAAATTTTTAGTTGTAGATGGACACAATGTCTTTATTTTATTGCTTTGTATGTGGTGCTGAGGATCAAACCCAGGGCCTCACGCATGCAAGGCAAGCGCTCTACCGCTGAGCCACAATCCCAGCTCAATCAAATAAACTTTTAATTTACTTATAAAAGAAAATAATTGTGAATACACTAATATTTAATTAAGATTCTAAGATCCCTTAGAAAACTTGGAATGGAACCACCATTTAACCCAGCTATCCCACTCCTTGGTCTATACCTAAAATACTTAAAAACAGCATACTACAGTGATGCAGCCACTTCAATGTTTATAGCAGCTCAATTCATAATAGCTAAACTGTGGAACCAACCTAGATGCCCTTCGACTGATGAATGGATAAAGAAATTGTTGTATATATATACACAATGGAATATTGCTCAGCAATAAAAGAGAATTAAATTATGGTATTTTCAGGTAGATGGATGGAGTTGGAGAACATCATGCTAAGTGAAGTGAGCCAATCCCAAAAAACCAAATGTCAAATGTTCTCTCTGATAAGTGGATGCTGATCCATAATGTGGGGAAGGACATGGGAAGAATGGAGGAACTTTGGTCCCCAGGGGTGGGAGGGGGCAGGGGGCATGAGGACAGTAAAGATGGTGGAATATGATGGACATCATAGCCCTAGCTTTATGTATGACTGCATGTATATTGTGAATCTACATCACATACGATCAGAGAAATGAAAAGTTGTGCTCCATCTGTGTACAATGAATGAAAATACATTCTGCTATCATGTATACCTAAGTAGAATAAATAAATAAAAATTTTTTTAAAAGAAAATTGTGAGTAAATTAATATTTAATTATGTAAATTCATCATATAAAATGTAAATTACTATAATATAAACAGCCACTAAAATGTTTCCCTTAAAAAAGAAAACTTCATAAGCTATATTAAATAACAAAATATAACAGAACATCAAATAATCCTTTTATTAGATGCCATGGTTAACTACATAATATTTCCTATTTAGTTGCAGGGAGAGGAATAATGCTGCTACTATATTCTTATGTTATTTCCAATTAAAAAGGAAAAAAAAGGTTGTGTTAAAATTTCAGATATATGGATAATTTTTGTAGGTCATAAAATATCAAGACCCTCAAAGTAACAATCAGAAACCCTATTTCACTGTCCTGCTATTTAGATAGGAAGAGAGGCGTCAATGGGTTACAGGGTGGAGGAACATAAGCTTTGTGTAACAGAACAAGGAAAATAATCTTAGAACTTCAGACTCCGTTTGTAGGAAAAGCAAGTGTTAACAGCAACACAGGCAGCAGTAGTATCATTCTAGGTATATTCAGAGCAACCATACTGCATTTTTCCCCCATCCTTTCCCTCCCTTTCCTCTTTTTCTTTTCACATTGTATCCAAGGAGAAGCAGCACAAAAAACCTAAGAATTGTTCTTAAATTGTATAAAGGTACATTATAACAGACTTGACTATGAAATTGTTTCATAAGTAAGTTCTGTTTTTATTAATTATTCCAATGCATAACAGTATTTTCCCAGTTTTATTGAGGTATAATTGCTGAATAAAAATTGTAGATAGAAAATACACAATGTGATCTTTTAATATATGTTTATATTGTCAAGTGATATCACTATCAAATAAGTAAAATATTCATCATATCTCATATATCTACCTTTTTGTCGGAGGTGGTAAGAACAATTAAGATCTACTCTCTTAACAAACGTAAGGTATACAACAGAGCATTACTAGGTATGGTCTTGTTTAAGAAGGTATAGGACTATTACACCACTGTCATTGCTACATGACTCAAGAAAAAAGTGCTCATGTCTCACTCCTCAGACTTTAACAATTCTATGATCAAAGGAATTTATCCTAGTTCCAGAAATCGTATTCTATAATTAATGTTTTCAGAAATAAGTTTTTTCATTTACTTAAATAAACAGATATTTTAAGAGTCTAGAATAAAATACAATACCAAATAATATAATCCTTTGATAAAGCCTTCACTGAAAATGTTTCTTTTCTGCTTTTTATGAGAATAACCTATGATAACTAACAAGGAAAATAACAGCTAAAGAGAATAGAAAGAGTAAGCAGAAACCTTGCTAATGGTGTTTTAAAATCTAGAAAATAATGAGTATTTTCTCCAAAATTAAGAATTTTAAAAATTGTCTTATTATTCATGGAAGAGGTAACAATGTAGCATCTTCAAAAAAAATAAAGTTCACAATTTCTATTTGTCAGTCCTAAAAAGTAACTATATTTAATGACTTTTAGTTCAAAACAGTAGGCTTAGGTTATATGTCCCACTAACAAATATTGTCTGTAAAACAAATAGATAAATAGGCAAACAAAATTATTAAGCAAAATTTTTCTACTAGGTAGTAAGTATAAGACAATTTAGGGATTGAGACAAAAATAAAAAGAGCTAGAATCAACTGAATTTTGTTTTCGATGGTTCTATGGTACTGAGAAGAAATACTGAGTTGTGACAATGAAGAGGAAAAGAAATCAATAAAGCACCACAGAGTAGAACTGTGTCTAGACGGCCACTGCATACTGTAAATACTTCTCATTCATCCACTCATAACTACTAGATGAAAACACAGAGAGAAAGCTTATGACACTGGATTTATCAATATTTCATGGATATAATGCCAAAATCACATATAACAAAATTAAAAATGAACAAATGTGACTAGAAGAAACTAAAGAGAACAACAAAAGAAACAACAGAGTGAAAAGGCAATCCATCGAATGGAAGAAAATATTTGTAAAACATGTATCTTATGAGTTAATCTATAAATTATGTATGGAACACTTACAAATAAGTACCAAAAACAAAACAAAAACTAATAATCCAATTAAAAATGGGGCTAAGAACTTGAATAGACCATTTCTACAAAGAAAAAATCTCCTGGCAACAGGTATATATATAAAATTCAAAACCTCAATGAACTATCACCTTAAACCTGTTAGGATGGCTATTATTAAAAAGATAAAAGATAACTATTGGCAATGATGAGGAGAAATTGGAACCTTTGCACACTGTTGGTGGGAATGCAAAGTGGTGTAGTATAGAGGACAGTATGGAGGTTCCTTAAAAACTTAAAAATAGAATTACATTGTGATCCAGCAATCACACTTCTATAAATTTATCCAAAGTAACTGAAATCAGGATCTTGAAGAGATTATTAGCAATCTCATATTCATTGGCTACAGTTCAGATAGCCCTGATATGGTATTATCTTAAATGGTCATGTTCATAGTAATATTTTCAATGCTCATGTTCACATGAATGGATAAAGAAAATAATATATATCATTTATATACGTATATATAAAATAATATCACACACACATATAGAGAGAGAAATTATATCTATCTACCCACCTATAAAAAGAAGGAAGGAAATTCTGCAATTATGATATCATGAGTGAACTTTAAGGATGTTGTACCACGCGTGAAAAAGAAGTCACAGAAAAGCAAATACTGAATGATTCCACATATTGTAAGTATATAAAACTGTCCAACTACATAGGCATTATACCAGAGACACTGTGCCTGCTTGAAAAAAATGCAGGTCCAACTTTCCATCATGTTGGCTTATGAACTGACTTCCTCAACAAGACTCCTAAAGTGCAATTAGTAAAATCAAAAGTCAATAAATGGAATGGTACCAAACTAAAAAGCTTCTTCACAGGAAGGGAAACAATCAAGAGCATGAAGAGAGAGCCTACAGAATGGGAGAAAATCTTTGCCATCTGCACCTCAGATAAAGCACGAATCTCCAGAATATATAAAGAACTCAAAAAACAACAGCAAAACAAAACAAAAAACCCAATCAATAAATGGCCAAAAGAACTGAATAGGCACTTCACAGAAGAAGAAACATGACTGGTCAACAAATATATGAAAAAATATTCAATATCTCTAACAATTAGAGAAATGAAAATTAAAACTACATTGAGATTCTTCTCAATCCAGTCAAAATGGCAACAAATAATACAAGTAACAATAAATGTTGACAAGGATGTGGGAAAAAAGATACAATTATACATTGCTGGTGGGACTGCAAATTGGTACAACCACTATGGAAAGCAGTATGGAGATTCCTTAGAAAATTTGGAATGGACCCACCATTTGACCCAGTTATTCACAATCTTCAGTATATACCCAAAGGACTTGAAATCAGCATACTACAGTGATGCAGCCACATCAATGCTTATGGCAGCTCAATTCACAATAGCTAAACTATGGAACCAACCTAAGTGCCCTTCAACAGATGAATGAATAAAGAAAATGTGATATATATGCACAGTGGAATATTACTCAGCCATAAAAATTGACTTTATGACTTTTGCTGGTAAACGGATGGACTAAAGGCTATCATACTAAGTGAAATAAGCCAAACACAAAAAAAGGGATGAATGTTCTCTTTGATATGCAGATGCTAACACATAAGGGGAGGAGAGAAGACTAGAATTCATTGGATTAGACAAAGGGGAATGAAGGGAAGGGAGGGGTGATGGGAATAGGAAAGTAGTATGAATTCATTCACAATAGAATGAATCAGACATAACTTTCCTACGTTTATATATGAATATACCTCCAGTGAAACTCCACATCATGTACACCACAAGAATGGGATCCTAATGAGAATAAGTTATACTCTATGTATATATAATATGTCAACATATACTCTACTGCCATATATATACCAAAAAAAAATGAAAAAAAATAAAGCTGTCCAACTTACAGAATCAAAACATGAAATTGTGGTTGACAAAGTTTGTAGGGAGGAGAAGATGGGGAGTTTTTAATCAGTGGGCATAAAATTTCAGTTAGGCAAGATGAATAAATTCTAGAGATTTGCTATATAACATTGTATCTACAGTCAATAATAAGGTATGCTTAAAATTTTGTTAAGAGTGTAGGTTTCATTTTAAATATTCTGTCCACATAAAATAAAATAAAAACACAATGAAAAATCACTATATACCTATCCAAATTAAAAAAAAAAACAAAACCCACAATAGTAAGTGCTGTCAGGAATACATAACCACTAGGACTCTACTATATTGCTGGCAGGAACATGAAATGGTGCAGACACTTTGGAAAACAGCTTGCTAGTTTCTTGTAAAATTAAATATATGTAATTATTATATAACTCAGCAATTCCACAGCTAAATATTTATCCAAATGAGAGGGAAAAGAAAAAAAGCTACCACAACACCCTTTACTTTCATGAAATCCTACTTAAGGATTATTTATAATAAATTATAATTTTAAGTCATAATTTCCCTAAATTGAAACAGTTCAAATATCTTTCATCTGAGAAGTACATAAACAAACTAGTATATTCAAACAATTGAATAGTACTCAGCAATGAAAAGGATAAACCATTAATATATATCTATATATAAAGATAAGTTTCAAATACATTGTGATTAAAGACAGACTCAAAAGGCTACATACTGTATGGTTCTACTTACGTGAAATGCTAGAAAGGCAAAATTATAGGGGCAGAAAAATAGATTAGAGGCTGTCAATTGTAGGGTTGGGGAAGGAGTGAACCACAAAGCTAGTGGGAAACTTAATCTTAAGTGACAGAATTAATCAATATATTTATTGTGTTGGTGGTTGCATGACTCTATGTTTGTGTAACTCAACAGAAATGTATACTAAACAGGGTGAATTTTATTATATTTATTTTATATATTAACATAAAAAGGGAAATGTAACCAAGCAATAAGAAATATTCAATGCTAAATGGTTTGATTATGAATGTAGGTTGAAAACCTGATCTTCTCAAATTGTGAGGTAGTCTTAAATGCTGTTCAAGATTTTAGTACTATAAGGGAATATTATATCATTTAGTAAATAAAATAGCACCAAAGATGATAAACTAAAAATTCAGGTAGCCGTTATATACACAGGTGATGCACAACAATAAAGAAGAGATTCAAGACGGCAGATCAGAGGAATGCTGCATTTACATTGTTCCATGCCTGTGAATTTAGGTAGCGGAAATACTGCATCTTAGTGAGATGGGCAACAGAGGGAATTCACTGAAATTCAAGGCTGGACACTGAGAGTCTCTTCAAGACTCAGAAATCTGAGTACACTAAACAAAGAACAAGAAAGAGTACACTGGAACCGAGCCAGCTGCAGCTGTGGCAGAAGCAGTGGTGCTAGTTAACCACATGAGGGAGAGAAAACAGACACGATGGACAAGATTGACATCCAAGAACCTGTAGATCAGAAAAGCAGTCTGAACTTATATCATTCACAGGCTGCACAATGAAATAGTGCTGAAGAGTACTTCATTATTTCTCAAGTTGAGATGAGAACCATCTTGAAGAAGACATGCTGCATATTGCTGCTGAGGGAGCAGGGAGATCATGATAAATGTTGCCATACTGCTTGCCATGCTGCCCTGCAGTGTGGCCTAGGTGTACCAAGCAAAATGTAAATAAATCACAGAAGATTGTGCTCAGAGGTATTCAAGTCAGAAAAATGAAGACAAGTGTAACTATCTTTCCTTTTGAGTCTGGTGGCTCATATAACCAGCTGGAATGAATCAAAGATTTAGGAACTGGACTAGAAACTATGCAACTCCTACAAAAAATAAAGAGGGTCAACACTTCAATACAAGGGCACAGGCAGCAACTTTCTCAGTAGAGCCCCTAAATTCAGGAAATAATCCCAAGAGTTAATAAATGGGATGGCATCAAATTAAAAAGCTTCTTCACAGCAAAGCAAATAAGAGTGTGAAGAGAAAACCTACAGAATGGGAAACATCATTGCTAGCTACTCTTTTGACAGTGAATTAATATCCAGAATATAAAGAACTCAAAAAAAAAAAAAACCTTTGCACCAAAAAAATCAAATAACCAAATTAATAAATAGACAAATGAATTAAGATACTTCTCAAAAGAAGAAATGCAAATGACCAACAAATATATGAAAAAAAAATATTCAACGTCTTTAGTAATTAGAGAAAAGCAAATTAAAACTACACTGAGATTTCATGTCATACCAGTCAGAATGGCAGTCGTTGAATACAAACAATAACAAATGCTGGAGATGATGTGGAAAAAAGGGATGTGGAAAAAAATCTCACTGATGGTAGGACTGTAAATTAGTACAGTTACTTTAGAAATCAGTATAGAGGTTCCTCAAAAGAGTAGGAATAGAACCACCATATGACCAGCCCTTCAGTTCTTGATATTTATCCTAAAGAATTAAATATCAATATTGCATATTATAGTGATATATGCATATCCATGTTAATAGCAGCAAAATTCACAATAGTCAAACTATAGAACCAGCCTACATGTCTTTTCAATGAATTAATGGTTAAATAAGGCATATATACACAATAGAGTTATATTTAGCCATAAAGAAAAATGAAATTATATCATTTGCAGGAAAATGGATGGAACTTGAAAACATATTAAGTGAAAAAGTCAAACTCAGAAAATCAAGGGTCACAGATCTTCTCTCATATGGGGAAGCTAGAGAAAAAAGGAAAAGAAGTTGGGGGAATCTCATGAAAATTGAAGGGAGATCAGTTAAGTAGAGAAAAGAGACCAGGGTGAGAGAGGAGGGGAAGGAAAGGGGAAATATTGGGGAATTATATTGGCAAAATTATATTGTTATATTGTGTGCATAAATGAATGTGTAACAACAAATCCCACCATTATGTGCAAGTATAGTGTACAAATAAAAATATGGAAAAATGATAAACCACATACATACATACAGTATATATTTACTTTCAATCCCCAGTATGGCAAAATAGTAATAGTAGTAGTAATAATAATGATGATATATATGTGTGTGTGTGTGTGTGTATTTACATAAAGCAACAATATGAAGCAGGATATGTTACAAATGTATAATCAAGGTAATAAGACATCATATTGTATTTGATTTTAAAAAATCATGGTGTTTGGAAACAATCAGAAAAATGAACCTAACTTCAAGTCCTTGTAATCCTACTCACTTAAACTTGGAATGTGACTTAAATAATGTTAGCTGACTACAGAAGATGTAACTATCTCCTTGTTAGCTACTAAGTATTCTTTGAATATTTCTTCTTTTCCTTCTTCTTCCTTCTTATACCTCCCCGTCCCTCTCAGAAGTCCCACATTTTTGAACAAGTACTGTGATATGAGAATGTAAACTGCGTTTAAAAAGTGAAATGTCCTTTTTTTAAAAAATCCTCATAAATTAGCCCCACCAGCTTCCCTCTTTTTTTATATTGTTACAGCTATTGAATGAGCTAGCACTAATGGTCTTATGATTATGAATGAGTGGTTACAGTTATAGGGTACCCAATCCCTATGCTTGAGTCAAGGATCTGTGAGATAGCTTGAAAAATTTTGCTTAGAAAAAGCGATGATAATCTGTTAAGCAAATCAGACTAAATCTTCTCATATATAAACAAAACTGGCTAAGTCAGCAGCAAAAGGAAGAATCTATATACAGAGACAAGTAGACTATGAATAATGGTGGGCATGAAAGAAAGAGAGTGGGAAGGAAAGACAGAAAAATGGAAGGAGAAAAAGAGGGAGGAGACCAATTTGAAATGGGAGTGCCTGCATAAAACTGAGTGATAAAAGGTAGAGAAAAAAGCTAGAATCTAAAGCTGCCTTAGAACCTCAGTTTTAGAGTTTTAATACTATTATATGGTTCATGAGTCCTTAGAGTAAAATTTTTTAATAGTATATGTTTCATTGCTGATTCTATCCCTACCCACTTTCAACAAAGCTTTTTTTCTGGGACTGTCATCCCTAGGAACTCCACATAGCTGATTAATCCAAAGGAAGTATCTGATCCAAAGCATATAACCTATCATATTCTCTCAAGACTGTGATTATCCACAGTGGTCAATGCTGTAGCTGAAAAGTCATACAGAGTTAGGCTTGTAGTCAATAACTCAGAAAAGTCATATAAAAAATTAGGTAATGATACATCAGAAATCAAGAGAAAGCTGGACTAAAGAATGGGACAATGAGACAACCATTGATAAGCTTTGGTATTCAAAAATTCTGTGCTAGTTTTCTGGGGTTTTTTGTTGTTTTATTTTGTTTTGTTTTGTTTGTTAGTGTCAAAGATCTCCCTACCAGATCCTTTCGTTTCAAGCAAATTAGTTCTAGAAACATTTTGTTTGCTGCCAAAGAAATACAACTCTATATCCTTCTGCTTTTCTGTTCCCTGGCTACTTAACATTTCAAAAGCAAACCAAGGTACCTGTAAAGAATCAATTCCTAAGGTTCCCACCCAAATCAAAGATAACTTTATTTTATAAAAGGATAAAAGATTACAGAGTTTTCTGTATCTCTTTCTCTCTCTATCTCTTCCCATATATGATGCTTAATGATGTTTTGTTCTTCTTTTTTTATTTTTGCAATATGATAGAAGCAATTTAACTTCTGCTTCTTCTAGGAATATATTGCTAAATAAAAAATTGGGACTGATTTCTTAAACAGTCCAATAATGCAATATAATATCTGAAATGAATCCCTTTTCCAAAAAATCTAGTCATAGTCACATAGCCAGAAGTTAATATATGTCAGTTATTATCCCTCGATAGCTACTATTTAAAACTGCTTTTTTTTTTGGGGGGGGGGGTTTACAGGGTTACTGGGATTGAACCCAAGGGTGCTTACCCACTGAGCCACATTCTTTATTTTTTATTTAGAGACAGGGTCTAAGTTGCTTTAGGGCTTCACTAAATTGCTGAGATTGAATTTGAATTTATGATCCTCCTGCCTCAGTCTCCAGAGCTGCTGGGATTACAGGCATGCACCACTGCACCCAGCTAAAATTGTTTTTTTTAAAAAAAATATATAATTTAAAACACATAAAACCTATCAAAAATAATTTTTAAAGCTGCAATAAATTTACTTCCACACATCACTCAAATATAAGACTACTGGTCCCAAATTTTTAAGATCAAAAGATAACTTTTCAAAGTTCTCAGTAGGATTTTCCAAAGAGTCTAACTTTGGAAACAATGCAGATATAGTATTTTAATGCTTTCATATTGTTTCTCCATCTTACAGTAATACAAATCTATCCTAAACCATAACTTAGTCTGTGTTCCATGATATTGTACACATACTTCTAGATTTATCAAGTCATATTATAGTTTTTCATAGACCACATGCTCATCAAGAAAACCAACAATAATTTATATTGGAGCCCATAGAACCCACTATGGTTGGAATAAGTCCTCTACAAAACTCCATGTATTAGAAACTTAACCCATACTTCATTTAATGGCATTTGGAGATAGGGTTTTGGGGGAGGTAATTAGGATTAGATGAAGGGTGGGCCCCTATGCTGATAAATAGGGACATTAGAAAAACAGGCAGAGACTCCTAAACTAGCAAGCTTGCTTTCTTCCACCATGTGATGACCTCTGCCATGTTATGATGCAGCATAAACATTTTCACCATATGTTGAGTCAATGCTGATGCCATGTTCTTGCTCTTACCAGCCTCCATAACTGTGAGCCAATTATCTAGTCTTAGGTATTTTGTTATGGCAACAGAAAATGGACTAAGCACCTGAAATAGTGTTTACCTGAGGTGACACTTTAAAAGAATATGATAAATGAAATACACATTAATTGAAAAATTTAGTGAAACGATTAAATAAATAGAGTAGAGGAAAATGAACAGAGGTGGAAGGGGAGGGAAAGGAAAGCACATGAGATTGAATTGGAACAAGTTATATTACATGCTTGCTTTATTATGTCAAAATGAACCCCTATATAATGTGTAAATATAATGCACTAATAAAAATATTCAATTCAGAATAATGTTTCATCAAACACTTAGTAGGAATAACTACAAGGAGAAAATATCAGGCTCAAAAAGAGACTATGATAAAGGAGAATTCCTTGATCACTTAATATATGTGTATAAGTGACCATGACAATCTGAGGATAAAAGTTTTTGATTACTTGCAGGTAGAAAAATAGATCTCTATTTAACTTATTAATCTACTTAGACTGTAATAGCTGTGCTAAATAACACTTTTATGACTATAATATATATAAGTATGCATATAAGGTTGAGATTATAAAGTGAATCCTCAGGAGAGCAAGATAATTTACTTTGTCCCATAGTTTATTTAGAAAATGTATACTGTTATTCAGAAGGAAGAATAGATAGAATAATATGTAGCTCTTTATATACAAATATCACCATCATTATAAAATGATTTTAAATCAAGTTTTAAAAAATAGTAATTAGCATGTGTGCATTTTAAAAATGCAACTATTTAAAAATTTCTCTTTATACATATATTAACAAACATATGTTTTCTCTAAAAAAAATAACAAGCCCATATTTGGAGTTAAAGATTTGTCTATGTAAATAACCAAAAAAGATCTAGAGATCTAATTTATAAGAGATTCTATAAACTATATTAGATATATGAACATATGTGTGAAAATACCATAAACAAAGATAGGAAAATGTGGAAGATAGAAGAGAAAATATGTTGAAGATAGGAGAGAAGACTAGGTAAGTGTTCTACTTGGATATCACCAAATTGGGTCTTAGACAAAAGAAAGGCAGGAAGGGCATCAAGTGTCTTCAATAATATCTAGCCGGGCGTGGTGGCTCACACCTGTAATCCCAGCACTTTGGGAGGCTGAGATAGGAGAATCACGAGTTTAAAGCCAGCCTCAGCAATGGTGAGGTGCTAAGCAACTCAGTGAGACCCTGTCTTTACATAAAAATACAAAATAGGGCTGGAGATGTGGCTCAGTGGTTGAGTGCCCCTGAGTTCAATCCCTGGTACCAAAATAATAATAATAATAATAATAATAATAATAATAATAATAATAAATAATAATATCTAATAAATTTTCTGAGGAAAGAAAGGATAGGTACAGGGCTGGGGCTCAGTGATAGAGTACTTGCCTAGCATGTGTAAGGCACTGGGTTTGATCCTCAGCACCACATAAGTAAATTAAAAAAAGGTATTGTGTTCATCTACAACTAAAGCAACATAAAAAAGGGTAGATATATTCTAAAACTTTCTTTTTATTTTTAAATTACAGTAAAATTCACTCTTTTGTGGTATATATTCCAACAAACTCTGAAAAAGCAGTGTAAACACCTCTACAATTAAGTCATGAAACAGTTCTATCAACTAAAACTTTCCTCATGCTATTCCTTCATATCCCAAGTCTTATTTCAAATGTTACCTTCATACTTTGGATAATGAAATAGCTTAACAAGCCAGGTGTGGTGGCACACACATGTAATCCCAGTGGCTCAGGAGACTGAGGCAGGAGGATTGTGAGTTCAAAGCAGGCTCAGCAACTTAGTGAAGCCCTAAGCAGCTTAGCAAGACTGTCTCAAAACAAAAAGAATTAAAAAAAAAGGGCTGGGGATGTAGCTTAACGGTTAAGCAACCCTGGGTTAAATCCCCAGTAGTGAGAGAGAGAGAGACAGAGACAGAGACAGAGAGAGAAAGAGAGAAGGAATAGGGAGAGAAGGAGGAGAGTTAACCACTTTTAGGTAAATTGTAAAAAATCATTTACACAGAAGTATATGTAAATACATAATATATATGATATAAATAGTAACAATGTAAGAAAATCTCCATCTCAGAGAACTGACATTACAAAGCAAAATAACAAATGAGTGATTTTCTCTAAATGCCTCATTGCTCTCCTACACTGAGAACTTCCATGTCCCTAGCATGATGGCATATCTACTTTGTCCAACAGCATTAAATCATCAATATCCTTTAAAATAAAATTCACAGCCAATGGGAAAACTGGAAATGCATTTGCAGCAAAATGAAACTTAACCCCTATCTCTCACCATGCACAAAACTCAACTCAAAGTGGATCAAAGACTTAGGAATTAGACCAGAGACCTTGCGTCTAATTGAAGAGAAAGTAGGCCCAAATCTCCATCACGTTGGATTAGGCCCCGAATTCCTTAACAAGACTCCTATAGCACAAG
>PVHX01016744.1:0-42254 GCA_004024805.1 Geosciurus inauris
GAAGGAGGGTCCAGCAATATCACATTTCGTAACTAACGAATCGGAAGGGGCTGTCCTCCTGGAAACAGTATAGGGTCACTTGGCTAAAGCAGTATGGGAGCAGAGGTCAGCCAATAAAAGCTCAGGGAGGTGGCTTCTCAGGGCAGCGTGGTCAGTACTGAGCTGACTGCTCGGCGCCATCTTGTGGCACGCCCCCACAATTGAACCATATGAAAAGCATCATATGTCTGAAAGCCAATCAGCTCTTCAATTACATAACACCCATTTTTTTGAAACTCAGAACTAATCCTTCCTCCAAATATCTATACTGATAGGTAATATGTGCAGTTTTTTCTAAGTTTAGCCAAATTTTAGACTGGTAATTATAAATGCAGCCTATTCTTTCTAGATCCTTTTTTGGGGAAAACTAGCCAATTTGGAAAATTAAGTTTGTCTTATAATATCACCTACACTGATCTATCCATATTTTAGTTTTAATTAATAACGGTGACCCTAGGGCTTTGTGTATATTGAATAACAAAAATTTACAGTTTAATTCTTGCTGATAGGTAAACAGCCACCATAGACAGTAATCCAGATTGTCTGTATGAAAACCCTTCTGGTTGTGACCAGATCTTCAATACTCAGTACTACACTGATCATGAAGTTTATCATACCCATTACTACACAGATCATGAAGTTTATCCACTTTCCTAGGAGGAAGGTGTAGTCATCTGAGAAATAAGCATCCTCATCGCCAAAATATATCATACGATAATCATCCACTTTGCCATTTCAAGGAGAAAGTGGGAAAAAGATTACATTTAAATTTCTGCACAAGGTCCAGTATCGAAGCTGACACTGCTATGTAGAAGAAAACCCATTAAATAAAAATGAGATAATCATTCACTATCCAAATGTACTTTCCCTTTTAAATAATGTTCAAAACTGCCACTTCAAAGCCAGTATTTCTTGCAACCAACAGTCAATACTAGAATGTTGCTTCTGTTCTTCTGATGTGATAACTTATAATTCTGTCTCTTCTTAGTGTTTCTTTAAAAAAAAAGAAAATATGAAAAAAGATAAGGTTTTATAAAAACAAATAGATACAACAGGTATTTACAGGCACTATGCACACTATCAACTAAAAACTCCAGTATTTCTGCCTTGGAACCTACTGATTCAATTTGTACACAATTTTAATGAACATAGATATATCGTTTTTAATATGCTACAGAAGAACTCTATTATGATAACAAGAGACTTAATACAAGTAGACACACCAAGAAAATACCAGAATTTTCCAGGAATCTGACAGCAAGAAATAAGAGAGAAAAACAAAAGCACTCTGAAAGCTCAGTACTGTGAGACTATTTAACAAAGGAGTAAGTGTCCCCATGCTAGTGAATGGCTCAATATGGGCCTCAGAGAGCTAATCATGTTGAATGAGATAGGGGCATTTAAAATTCAGTTTAGAAAGATTTTGATCTAAAGAAAAATAATGCCTCCAGTTTTCAGTCCTTCTCCTTAGAAACTTGGTTATCTGCACTGATATAATTCCTATGATTCTAGAAAATAGTACTTTAACTTTACTATCTGGAAGAAACAGTCCGTAGGCTTCGTAAGTAACAACATGACAAGATTAAAGTTGCAAACTCACGGGATACTAACTCATTTAAATCCATTGATGAGTGAATTAGGAGTTTCATACAATTAAAATCTCCACATGGAACATTTGGCACATTATGGTTATTTGGTTCATTTGGATATTTTTATATTATGCAACCAGATGAAACTGATTAGGTTATTTGTTCTTTTTTTTTCTTTCCATTTTTGTTTCTTGTGGTGCTGGGGATTGATCCAGGGTGTTGCACATTCTAGGCAAGTGCTCTACCACTGAGCTATACCCCAAACCTTTTTATTTTAAGACAAGGTCTTACTAAGTTGCCTAGGCTGGCTTCAAACTTGCCATCCTCTTGCCTCAGCCTCCTGAATAGCTGTGATCACAAGGGTGCACCACCACACCTGGTTAGGTTGTTCTTAATTAAATAATAAATCTCTTATTATTGAAAGGAGAAGAATATTTTGAAGCAGTAAATGCTATTAGAAGACCCTATGTATTTCATTTTCATGGGGACAGCAATATTCCAATTTTTGTTATAAAGTTACCTTCTTCTCCTATGTCCTATTCTATGCCATTCAATCAAAACAGAAGTGGGAAATGGCACTAACCTAGCAATAATTTAGGTGAATGACTGTGGATACAATGCATTTCAGGTATATTGAATAGAAAGGATCATTGTACCTTAAAAGCTATCAAAGAGATTTCCTTACTGCTTTCCAGATTGGTTGTACCAATTTGCAGTCCCACTAGCAATGTATGAGCGTGCCTTTTCCCCCACAACCTTACCAACACTTATTGTTGTTTGTATTCTTGATAATTGCCATTCTGACTGGTGTGAGATGAAATTTTAAGAGTAGTTTTGATTTGCATTTCTCTAATGACTAGAGATGTTGAACATTTTTTCATATGTCTGTTGTTCAATTGTATATCTTCTTCTGAGAAGTATCTGTTCAGCTTCTTAGCCCGTTTATTGATTGTGTAGTTTGTTTTTTGTTGTTAATCCTGAAGATTAGTGCTCTATCAGATGTGCATGTGGCAAAAATTTGTTCCCAGAATGTCAGCTCTCTGTTTACTTCATTGATTGTTTCTTTTGCCGAGAAGAAGCAATCTGGAAAGCAGTATAGAGATTCCTTAGAAAACTTGGAATGGAACCACCATTTGACTCGGCTGTCCTACTCCTCCGTCTATACACAAAGGACTTAAAAACAGCATATTACATTGATGCAGCCACTTCAATATTTATACCAGCTCAATTCACAATAGCTAAACTGTGGAACCAACCTAGATGCCCTTCAATAGATGAATGGATAAAGAAACTGTGGTACATATACACAATGGAATATTACTCAGCAATAAAAGAGAAGAAAATTATGGCGTTTGCAGGTGAATGGATGGAATTGGAGAACATCATGCTAAGTGAAGTAAGCCAGTCCCAAAAAACCAAATGCCTAATGTTCTCTCTGATAAGTAGATGCTGATCCATAGTGTGGGGGAGGGGACATAGGAAGAATGGAGGAATTTGGGGGAGGGAAGGCGGAGACAGCATGGGGACAGTAAAGATGGTGGAATGAGATTGTCATCATAGCCCTGGCTTCATGTATGACTGCATGTATGATGTGATTCTACTTCACGTACAACTAGAGAAATGAAAATTTGTGCTCCATCTGTGTACAATGAATTAAAATGCATTCTGCTGTCATGTACACCTAGGTAGAAGGAATGAATAAATAAATAAAGTGATTTTGCTTATTAAAAAAAGAGAGTTTTCCTTTTTGCATTCCAATGCTCAGGATACAAGTGTCAAATTAGAAACTAACAATACATACTTTGCATTAATAACCAAAACTAGCCGGGTGTGGTGGAACAAGCCTGTAATCCCAGCACTTAGGGAGGCTGAGACAGGAGAATTGCAAGTTCAAAGCCAGCCTCAGCAATGGCGAGGCGCTAAGCAACTCAGTGAGACCCTGTCTCTACATAAAACACAAAATAGGGCTGGGGATGTGGCTCAGTGGTTGAGTGCCCCTGAGTTCAATCTCCAACACACACATATACAAAAAATAACCAAAATTAACTTGATTGATACTTTAGGAAACAAATCTAGAGCATTCATACCTCCCCCGTCCCCCATAACCATCAAGATGAAGAGAGATGTTTTACTGCAGCATCTCAATCCAATAGTCAGGCAGCCAATGAAGCCCTCTATTCCCCAAGCTAACAATGTTCAGCCACTCCACATAACACATACACATGCATGCATGTGCACACACACACATACACACACACACACACACCATTATACCATGCCACTTCCTCAAGGAAGGACAAAAAATTAGGTTCCCTCAGTAAATATGAAAATGGCCTCATAAAACTTTCAACCCTGGCCATCATCTGTCATTTAACACATGTCAAAACAAATCTTTATACCTGATAGCAAAAGCTCTATCCCGCCAACATAGAGTTTTGTGTCACTGTGAATTATTGATTTGTTCAACAAATGTTTATTGAGAAACTACTGCATACTAACTGTTAAGAATACGTCAATGAGCAAGAGCATCTCAGCTTCTACCTCATTGAACTTCTGTTCTAGAAACATGGACAACGGGTAAGTAAATAAATGAATAAATAATAAAATGTAAATAAGTAAAATCATTACCACTAGTGACAAGAGACAAGAATATAAGATAAGGGAATTATAATGGAGAGTAAATAGTGGTGGTATACGGTGATATATGGTGGTGTAGTGATGGAATGTTTTGGAAAAGCTTCTCTGAATTGATGACATTTCAACTAACTTTGAAGATTAAGAGAAATGCATTTTAGAAATGGAGAACAGTAACTGTAAAGGACCTGTGACAGGGGTCCTTGAAGCTGAAGAAGCAGAGAAGGACTTGAAGCTGACAGAAGCACAAGAGCAGAATAGATAGCCAAATTCTGAGGAATGAAACTCACAATAAGAAAATCCAGTTTAAATAGATTCCAAAATGATTTATAATAAAATCCAGGACTTTTCTGAATAAGATTTACAGCTTAGGACTATCACTCTGGCTGCTACGTGATTAAAATTGTAATGAGATAAGATTGCAGAAAACATGAGGCTTAACTAAAGAGACAGCAATAGCTATTTAGAGAAATAAATAGTTTGTTTAAAAAAATATTTAGGATATAACTGGTAGGATTTAGTAGTGGACTCTGCATGTTTCTGTTTTCAAACCACCAAAGTCAGCTGGAATTTGAGCTCTAAATCCCTACTTTAAAAGAAGGGCTTTCTTTTTCTCTGTATTTAAAATGAGGCTCATCCAGCAGCATCTCATGTCCTATGTACAATGACTGAATTTATTACACATATTGAAGTATTCTCTGTCACATTCTAAGAAAGACTGAAAATTGTGTCAATAAAATCCAGAGCAAAAAATTATGTTTGTGGAGAATTCTTGGGGAAGATGAGCCATCCATGGAAACTGAGTTAGGGCATTTCTTTCTGAGGCTTTCCGAGAGATATCTATTCCAAACCAGTGCTTACTTAAAATCACCTGGGTAGTTTAGTTCAGGAAATTTGTATTTCATCCTACCATCCACCCTGTACCACTCTCAAACCTGCTTTCCTTCTAACACAACCCAGTGAATTCATATGCTTTACTTAGTCTACAGGGAGGTAGTATCTAGAGGATGACTACAGAAACACCTAGGAATACACGGTCTTCCCTGTAGGTGAGTGAACTGTGAACTCTTCTCAAGGGAATCAATGGTTTGGAGAAAGGAATCTGCAGAAATTCTTCCTTACTCACAAGGCAATATTCATCCATGAATCTAGACAACCTCTCAGCAACCACACAGAGAATTCTTACTGCACCAATTTAAGGAGTCTGAGAAGGCTGTCACATACATCCTGAAATAGTGAAAAATTAACTGAATCCAGAAATACTGGCCTACTGTCATACAAGAGGCTTTTTTTAAAAAAAATTAGTTATCATCTGCATCTCTTGTCCATTCCCTTTCCTGTGAGCGAATCAGTTAGCATCTCCCAGAGTAAGTCACCCATCCTGGCCACTCTTGATAACCGCAGAGCTCACAGCCAGAAGGAATGCTTTCAGTATTTACTTCACCAACATAGGAAGAAGGATTAAGCTGAAACCAAGAAACAAGGAAAACAGGGGAAAGGAAAAGTGATAACAGTGAAGGAAATAAGCTGTAAAAGGAAAAGATATCCGTACTCTATTTTTTCTAAGGATGACAGCAGTACTTGTTACAGGTTACACAGCTACCAAGAGGTAGATTTTTTTTAATATAATATAATAGAGAAAATAGTTCCTAAATAATTTCCTTCAAGTGATGTTTTATTGAAAAACCTTCCCCAGAGCAGAAAGGGACGTTAGCCTCTGTAGTATATGTGCTGTCTATCAAAGTAAAGGAAACACTAAGAGATGGGCAGCGAGGTTGGGGTGGGGTACGGGAAGAGTACAGATGAGTGCAGCAGGAAAGTACTAGATTTTTAGAAAATATAGAGATATGTGAAGTTATTTCCAGACACTATCCTACCCCAGTAAGAGCCATGCTAGAGCATAGTTACAAAAAAAATGGTATCTTTGAAATAGTGGGATAAGGAATCACATAAAGTCATTATTTAAGGCTTTTATTGTATCTTTACAACTTATAAATGCTGCACACATGCAGAGATACTTGCACACACATCTGTATTTTTTTCAATATTTCCAAATCTTCTCAAAGAATTGAGGTTTTTAATAGAGTGAACCAATCTAAGATGCAGCTAGGAAAGCATTGAACAGTAACTGAGACCTATATTCACATCATAGACCAGCCACCAAAGTCTCTGTGATGTCGAAAATATCATTCAACATTCTTCTATAGCATTTTCTTCCTAAAAATATGAAAAATTTTAACTAGAATTTTAGGAAATATTCTAGGTCTAAAGGTTCTATGTAAGTTACATTAATAGAGAAAAAAATACACATAGGTAATTAAAAATTATGTGAGTGACCATGTGGAGGAGCCATAACGTCACCGTTGTGGATATATACAATACCTAAATAATATGAAGCGATTTTCCTACTCTAGGGACATGGAGCTCACCAATCCTATTGTATGACACAGTGAGAAGGGAGTAACAAAACATCTTCATTATCTAGATGGGTATGTGGGGAACTGGAGACCTTGAATCTCGTCAATAAGCCAGTAACAGAAAATACAAGATGCATAAATTACTTTGATTTTATGTACACATCGTTGCCCATAGTAAACGAGGCAGGAAGAACCCATTTGGATCAGAGAAGGGTAATTCTCAACATGATAATTTCTGAGGATAACTTGGTGCTGGAGTATTTCTCTTATAACAGATATGGAACATTAGTGCCTTGGTTCTGACACAGCTCAACTATTTACCAGCTGGGTATCCCTGGGAACTCAACTCTCCCTGCCTCAAAGTGATCCATCAGTGCAATGTGATAACAGTAGCGTCTACCTTACTGGTGTTATAGTAAGAATTAATGAGTGAATCCATTTTGTAAAGCTTAGAAAAATATCTAGCACATGCTCAAACATAATAAATGATTATTATTATCATTTTCCCTTTCAATAGGAAACCATCATCTGAACATATGCTTCCAAAATGTTGCCCCTTAATATATTCTTACACTTCCCTGTCTCCAACTATCATCCTCCTATCTGGAAAACACGGGAAAAAATCTAAGAAATAACTTAGGAAAACAGGAGCATCTGACTTCTAAACATTACCACCTACCCTCATTTTTCTCAGACCAATAATCCTATGACTGTTCATAAATCATTATCAATCTCTCAGTCACTCTTGAAAATCTCCTTTCCAAAATACCTGAAATTTTCTCTGAGTCATTTCTTTTCTGCCCCTCAGTACTGGGGATTGAACCCAGAAGCCCTCCACCACTTAGCTACACCCCAGCCCTTTTTATTTCATCTTGAGAGAAGATCCCCTTAGGTTGCCATGTTGATCTAAAACTTGCAATCATCTGCCTCAGCCTCAAGTCACTGGAACTACAGTTGTGTGCCACCACCCCAGCTATCTCTGTCATTTCTAACAAACTCCTTAGAGATGTTATTTGGGCTCCCATGGACTACTTTGTTCACATCTCCAATAGAAATTTTAACTCATTACATTGTAATTTTTCAGTGTATATTTTAACCAAAATACTCCAGAGACTGAGCCCTTTGAGGTCATGGAGAATGAATATATCTGTCTAGTGCCTAAGATAAGTCCGGGCACATTAGGTATTCAATATATATGTTGCATGAATGGTTAGATGATTACATGGATTTTTTTTGGGGGGTGGCTGGTAACCAGGGATTGAACTCAGGGGAACTTGACTACTGAGCCACATCCCCAGCACCATTTTGTATTTTATTTATTCCTATTTTATTTATTTGTATTGTAGTTTTTATTTACCCTGTCTCATTGGGTTGCTTAGTGCCTCACTTTTGCTGAGGCTGGCTTTGAACTTGTGATCCTCCTGCCTCAGCCTCCCGAGCCACTGGCATGCACCACCATGCCCTGCAATTACATGGATTTCTAGGTGAATAAACTAATTAATAAATTACTTCAAAAGGAAAAAAATTAAATACTTTCAAACATAATTGTTCTACTAATTCATTTAGTCTTTTCTAGCTCTCCTTTATAAGACCTGATCTTCTTTCCTGGAATTTTCTTTTTAAAATAACTATTCCACCCATATTACTTTTAAGAAAGAGTCTTTTTGATTTTAAGTTTTTCTCTTTGTTTTATTTCCTATTCAATTTCGACATTGTTATTACTACCAATTCCAATCCCTTCAAAATATCGGAGCCCTCTCCTCCATCATCCTCTTTACAGTGATCGCTTGAAGAGCGATCACAAGAAGTAACTAAAAACCTTGTAGATATCTCCTGACTTTCTTCCAAGAGTGACAGTATGCAAATTTTTGAAAGATCCTCTTTGAGGACCCGTAAATCAGAATAGCATTCTATGTTTGAGCTTATTCAGGAATGGCGCATTTGTATGAAATAATCCAGATGTCTTTTTTATGTTCTGTTCAGATATGAGTCTAATGTGCTTTATTTGGTGGGATTGAGCCAATGAAGAATTCTTCTGTTCATCGCTTCCAGTGCTAAGCCCTGCTCTACTCTATCACTACTTTCCCCTAAGACACTTCCTTACTAGAGGCTTACTGCTCCTTGCCCCTAGTCTCTGAGCATTTACATAGTTATCCCCATTTTACCCATCTTGTTGTCTCAAAAATAAAGTGATTTAAGTAAACATTAAATGGTATTCTTCCACCTACCAATTACTTTGCCAGTCTTGGTGTAGTCAGAGATATGAGTGGTGGGAGCTGGAAGATACCTCTTCCCACATCCACAATAGAGGGCTCTGTAACCTGTGTTTTGGTGTATATCAGTTCCTGTCCTGATGTAACAATGAGCTAACTAGCACCAAGGGTGTTGACTATGAAAATCAAGTCTCTGGAGGCCAGGGACAGCCAGGTAGGAGTAAGACCCCAAGGGAATAATTTTAAAGTTTGAGTGTGTTTCATCCAATGAGCATAGAAACACAACTTTTGTGTTGCACAGAACAAGTCAAGAATGACTAATTTCCCAGGCTTTGGGGTAGAAAATGTGATGACAAATGATAGGCCCTCCAGCACCTAATGTGCATCCAAGACTGTATTATTTAGAGATGTTTGATCCTTGGGGAAATGGAGATATATCCAAATGCAGTATTAATACCACATAAGGGCTGAGGTTGTGGCTCAGTGGCAGAGTGCTTGCCTCGCACGTGTGAGGCACTGGGTTTAATCCTCAGCACCACATAAAAATAACTAAACAAAATAAAGACACTGTGTCCATGTATAACTAAAAAATTTAAAAAACCACATAAATTGTTTGAATAGTTTGCCCATGTTTGCAAAGAAGGAATTACATATTAACACATAAGCCAAAGTATATTTCTTACTTTATTCAGTGTTTTTTACATGTGCTTAATAATTACCTACATGTCAGACACTATTGTGGTCACCAAGCATCCAATGAGTAACAAGAGAAAAACAGTCTCTGCAAATCAACCTATAATTGACTCCTATATATGAAACTAAAAATAGTTGTCTGTTATCTCTCACCCAGAAATAACAGCTTGCACTGGCAATTATCCTTCCACATGTGAATGTTGTGAGTTATGAGCTATATAATCAGTTACAGAAGAGCAAGAATTTTGTTGCACTAATTCCTGCCCAACAAAATTTACCATAGTAAATAGTATGCTGTAAATACTGTGAATGTGTGGTTGCTGAAATTGTATTTTATTACATCTGTGATCTTCATTCTTATATGCTTGTGGGAAGCCATCCATAGAATGCATGAGGACCTTCTCTCAGCATTGGCAGTCAGGGAGGAAACAGGCTGGCATTGTGAACTTTCTGTAGCATTCCTACAGCAAAAGACTGCCCAACGCAAGTGCCTCACCTCTTCTACTCTGCCGTGAAGGTCCTCATTGCAGTAACAGAAATGGGTGAATCCTGTTAGGAACTGAGCAGCCTATCTGCCCCCACCTTTTCCTACCTTGGTAAAGAATATTTGATGGAAGGCCTTTGAAGTTCCCTGACATGAATAAGCAGACATTAGCTCCTTTGTGTTAGAAGCTAGACCCATCTGGTCAGCTTGCCCATCCTGCTCCTGCTTTTGAAACTATTTTCTGTGTTCTGTAGTTTTTCGCTGTTTTATTTCTCTTAACTTTTATTGCTCAGCCAGCCCATTCCACCGGACAGAACCTTTGTCTCCATCGCCAGCATGGGACATGAGCAGTATATGGTAACACTAATTTAATTACTTTCTTGCAGTGTCCACTTTAACAAATAAAATTCTATGAGGACTAACTCTGGGTTTTACCTCAATTTTATTCTATCAAACTGATCACAATCTCATATCTTTCAGAAATTATATTCCTAAAATCACTTGTTTGAGACCAAATAAAATAATCAATATGAGGTTGATAAAATAGCAATGAAGAACAGTGGAAAAGAAAGAAAACAAATACATTCAACAGACTACATACTTAGAAATGTTCTATATGAAAATACAAATAATGCTAATTTTATTTCATTTGAAATTTTATACACATATTGATGTATTTTATCTTATTGCTTTGACTAGTCACATGAAGTTTGATCTATGAACATCATAGCAAGCATCCTTTTTGTAATTATATTTGAGGAGCGCAGAATTTATAATATTTTAACCAAAATTAATAGCAAAAAGAATTATTTTAAAAACACACCTAATTTAAAAATCATAAAATCAACTCTGAAATAGCCGAAGAGTCTGCTCAAGAAGCTAAAGCAATACAGCAGAAGAAAAACCCAAAAACAACCAAGCAAAGAAACTGGGAGAACAGTTTTATTTTGCCTGGATGATCTCATTTCCCAGACTGGCAGTGCTCTGCAGAGAGAGAAAACTATACAGCTTGTGTGTTCTTCTCACAGGGAAAAGGAAAGAAAGGTGAATAATCAGTCTGAACAGCCTACTAGGGGAATGTGCAGGCAAAAACTTTCAGTTTCACCCTATCCAGATTTCTGGAGTGATTAATACATAACAGTTGTGTGGAAATGGCTGGAATAAAGAGAAAGGATCAGGACCATCACTATCAGCCATATGGTGAGAATCAATGTCATCTCCAACATCCCACTCTAAGCAGGACTCCAGTATCTCTCTGTGATGAAGACCTCAGCACACCTTGAAGTCACTACATGCACCCACATATTTCACCACCAAGGAGGCTGAGTAATTTCTGCTGCAGCTAACTTCACAGAGTATCCCAGCAACTTTTGTCACCAAGATTAGTAACCAAAGATCACCACTGTTTTAGTCAGCATTTTTGTCACTGTGACACAAAAAGAACAAAGTAGAAAATGAAAACTTTATTTGGGACTCACAGATTCAGAGAACTCAGTCCATAGATAGTCAACTCCATTGCTCTGGATCCAAGGTGAGTCTGAATATCATGGCAGAAGAGTATGCCAGAGGAAAGCAGCTCAGAACATGATAATCAGGAAGCAGAGAGAACTTCACTCACCAGGAACAAAATATAAACCCCCAAGGCCTGGCTAATGCACGGAGGAGGTAGAGGAGGAGGAGAACCACCAAGCATGAGTAGAGGAAAAGACCGACCAGGCACTGTGCTACAGCCCCCCATCTATCAACTGGTGGCTGTCCCTGCCTACATCCATCTAGAATCTATAGCCTGGACCAGAAAGATCATCCCTGAGGTCCCTGCAGGCCTGGTTACACCAGAGGTGAGGTATTGGTAACTTGCAGGGACACTACAAGATTATAGGGTAGAAACTATAATAGCTCAGATCTCCACTGCTAGAGAAGAAGACACATGAACAACATGAAAAAACAAGGGAAGAGAATGCCCCAAACAAACCAACATGCTACAACAATAGAATCCATTGACAGCATAGTAGATAAAATGTCAGAGAAGGAGTTCAGACTGTACATAATTAAAATGATCTGTGAAGCATGGAAGAGTATAAGAGAGCAAATACAGGCAACAATTGATCAATCCAACAAAGAGATTAGAGAGCAAATACAGGCAACCTTGGACCACTCCAACAAAGAGATAAGAGAGCAAATACAGGAAGCAAAAGATTACTTCAAGAAACAGATAGAGACTTTGAAAAAGAACCAAGCAGAAATCCTTGAAATGAAAGACACAATAAACCAAATAAAAAATTCAATCAATAGCATCACTAACAGACCAGAGAACTTGGAAGACAGAACCTCAGACAATGAAGACAAAATATACAATCCTGAAAATAAAGTTGACCAAGATGGTAATAAACTATAAACACAACATCCAGGAACTATGGGATGACATGAAAAGACCAAATTGAAGAATTATTGAATAGAGGAAGGCACAGAAGTACAAACCAAAGGAATGCACAATCTCTTAAATGAAATAATATCAGAAAATTTCCCAAACATGAAGAATGAATTGCAAAATCAAATACAAGTGGTTTATAGGACATCAAATGTACAAAACAACAACAGATCAACACCAAGTCACATTATAATGAAAATGCCTAACATACACAATAAAGATAGAATTTTCAAAGCTGAAAGTGTGAAGGAGCAGATTACATACAGGGGGAAACCAATTTGGATTTCAGTAGATTTCTCAACCAAGACCCTCAAGGCCAGGAGATCCTGGATCATCAGATACCAACCCCTGAAAGAAAATGGGTGCCAACCAAGAATCTTATAGCCATCAAAATTAAGCTCCAGATTTGATGATGAAATAAAAACCTTCCATGATAAACAAAAGTTAAAAGAATTTACAGCAATAAGCCTGCACTAGAGAGTGTTCTTGGGGAAAATATTCCACAAGGAGGAAATGAAAAACAGCAATGAAAATGGGCAAAGGGAGGAACTACACTAAAGGAAAAGCCCAACAAAGTAGAAACTAAGTCAAGTTAAAAACCAAAAATAAACTAAAATGAACAAGGATACAAGCCATATTTCAATAATAACTCTATATGTTAATGGCCTAAACTCATCAATTAAAAGACATAGACTGGCAGAATGAATTTAAGAAACACTCAAATTGTAGAATTCACACAGATGTTGGCTCAGGGCTATGCCTACAATGGAGAAAAGGACTGTGTTAGGAAAATCATCTGAAGATAAAAATTGGTTATTGTGCTATCCAATGAAATTCTTATCCTTGTTCCTCTATCTGTAAAAGTAAAGTAATTATTTTTCTTCTTTCAAATATTTCTTTGTTTTTAGTTTTCTGTAATTTGGATATGAGATGACTAGGTATTACTTTATTTATTCATCTATTTATATTTGGTACTTATCTTACTTGATATTCTCTCAAAATCTGTGCTTTTTATCTCATCTTAGTTTTTTGAAAAATTTTCAGATAATTTCACTTCAAATATTTTTTCTGCTCTGTTTTCCTTTCTTCTTTTTGTATTCTAATTATGCATGCTTTATTCTTTGATATTGTCTCACAGTTCTCAGGTTGCTTTTATTTCCTTTTTAGTTTTGTTTGGGAAATGTTTAATTAACTTATTATCAAGATCATGGTTTCTTTCCTTGGCCAAAATTTAATTGATGGTATCAAAAGGCATTCTTCCTTTCTATTTCAAAATGTTTGATTTCTAGAATTTTGTTTTGATTCTTAAAATTTCCATTTTCCCTAACACAGTTTATAAGATTTTGCATGCTGTATACTTCTTTCCCATTAGAATATTTAACATATTAATCATAATTACTTTAGTTTTTTTTAACTTGGCAATTAAAACATGCATGATATGTTTGAGACTGATTTTTACCTTCAGACTACATTTTAGCATGTCTTCTGGCTTGTCTTGTAATTTTTTGTTGAAAGCCAGACATGTTTTTTTGGATAATAAAAAATTATGTAAATAGGCCAATGATAGGAGTATTTATTTTATCTAGTGAGGACTCATCTGGTGTTCAATGCTTGCTTGCAGCTAAAGGTACAAGAGGTTTTAAGTTTTCATTCTGTACTTTTTTTATCTCACTGTTTGAGTTTCCTTAGACACTACTTCAGGGAGAAAGAATCTATGTATTACATCTCTTTCAGCTGTGATTTATTATTACACCAGATCCTTGCTGCTGTTCAGGTCAGATATGGGACAAAGGAGTTTTTTCTAATCCTATCCAATCTTTAAGTGGATCTGTGTCTGAGGGCTACGACTTTCACAAGTGTTTCATCAACATGTACCACCCCCACTGGCACCCTTACTCCCATCTCTGACTGCAACAATCCAAATATTTTTCTTTGAAACTTTGTCCTTAACTGACTTTGCTTTTTATTCACAACCTAATTCTATCAGAGACATGAGGTCTTTTTGGAATCTTCAGTGGGAAACTGGTAGGGTATCTGGAAGGAAAACTGTAGAACTGCAAAGGCTTCCCTAAGTCTACAGGACCCCAAGGTTTCCTTAATCTCAAATTAGCCCATTTTCTGTCTCCAGCCATTCTTCAAGATTATCTATACCAGTCAACAGCTCTAGCAGTACATTGTTGGGTTCAAAAAATGTAATTTGATTTTCAGACATTTTTGTTACTATAAGGATAAGATTGATGACTTTTGATTACTTAACATATCAGAGATAAAATATGAAGTCAGTTTCTTAATTTTAAAACAAGGCTTAAAAACTTTTTTAATTTTATTCATTCTTTTCATTTCTATACTCTCTTTTCCTTCTCTGATTTTCTTTCCATTTTATCATCTATTTTATTTGGGAAATGCTTTTGTTGCATACAGAAAACCAATCTGATTAATTCTATTTCATGTTTTTGATCTTATTCCTACATCTTTCATAGACTATTTTTAATTTCCTTATATAGAATAATTTATATAATTTTTATATATTGACTAGTTTTACATATTGAATAGTTTATAGTTTATCAGATCTATATTGTATTGCTTCTACTCATTCTTTCTTAAACAATATTCATAGATTCTATTGGGTAATTAAAAATTAATAAATAAATTTAAATAAATAAACAATTAAACTCCAAAGGCCGCCAATGAACAACTTTCCCAGCTATACCTGATGTGCCTACTGTTAAACTACCCAATTAATCCATGTCAATGGATTAGTGCAGGGATTAGATTAGGGTTCTCAAACCCAATTATTTCACCACTAAACTTTCTTGCATTGTCTTACACATGAATTTTTGGTGGACACCTTATATCTGAATCATAACCACCACAAAGCAGGGAAATATGACATCACTAAAGTAACAAAATTAATCTCCAATACCCAACTCCAAACAATTGGATAGCTGTGATCTGCTTGACAAAAAATTCAAAATAACAGACACATGTCCAGGTATGGTGTCATGTGCCTGTAGATCTAGCTACTTAAGAGGCTAAAACTGGAGGATTGTTGACCGAGGAGGTAAAATCAGGGCAAAATAGTGAGACTCACAACTCAAAAGTCAAAAAACAAATGAACAAGCAAAAACTCAGCAAAGCAAAGGAAACATAAACCAGACACATTAGCCAATGGAACAGAATAGAAATTCCAACAATAACTCCCTGTATTTATAATCAAGTGATTTTTTTTTTGTTGTTCCTACAATCAAGTGATTTTTAACAAAAGAGCCAAGAAAACACAAAGGGAAAAAACAGCCCTTTCAATAAATGGTACTAGGTAACCTAGATATCCACATGCAGAAGAATGAAATAACCTCTATTTCTTAATAGTTACAAATGTCAACTCAAAATGATTTAAAGACGTAAGTGTAAGACTTGAAACTATGAAAGTACTAGTAAAAAACAAAGGACAAATATTTCAGAATTTTGGATTGACTTTTTGAAGACTTTTTTGGACATAACTCCAAATGCATAAGCAAGAAAAGTAAAAATTCAAATGGAATTCTATCAAACTAAAAGTGTTTCTTCACAGAAAAGGAAACAAGCAGAGAACAAAGAAAATATCTATAGAATAAGAGAAAATATTTTCAAACATTATATTTCACAAGAAATTAATATTCAGAATACATCAAAAACTCCACAGCAAAACAAAAATAATCAAGTAAAATGCACCATAGATCTAAATAGACATTTCTCAAAAGAAGTACTACAAATGGACAACATATATTTGAAAAATACTGAAAATTAGTAATCGTCAGGGAAATGCAAGTCAAAACCACAATGAGATACCTCGCTTGGTTATTATCAAAATTACTAAGGCTAACACATGCTGATGAAGAAATGTAAAAAAGAAATCCTTACATACTGTTTTTGAGAAATTAAATTAATATATCCACTATAGAAAACAGAAAGCACATGATCTAACAAAAAACTAAAAACTACCACATGATCTAACAATTCCTATGTGGGCATGAATTAAAAGGAAATGAAATCACTAAGTCAAAGAGATATCTGCACTCTCATGTTTATTGCAGCACTTTCATATTATCCAAGAAATGGAAGCAACTGTAGTTTCTATGGACCAATTAATAAACAAAGAAAATGTAGCATATATACACAATGGAATACTATTCAACCATAAACAAGATGAAATTCTTTCATTGGTGACCACATAGATGGACTTAGAGGACAATTTTTTAAGTGAAAATTTTTAAGACACAGAAAGAAAAAGAACGTATAATCTTACTCATACATGGAAATCTAAAAAAAGTTGATCTCAACTCACACATTTTTCTAGGAGAACAAAGAAAGCAGAAGGGAGAAAATTAAAAGAACCAATGAAAATAAATCTTTTAGAACTGAAAGGTTTAAGGCTCTGGATGTAAAAGATCTACTGAGTGCCAGCTCAATCATTTTTCAAAAATGCCAAGGCACACTATTGTGAAATTTTATTACCCTAGAGACTGAAATTATAAAATCTTTAGGAAAGAGAAAATACACTGGCTACAAATAAATGAGCAAAAAATGTGAATAGTATAAGAGCAAAACTGAACCTAAAATAGAGTAGGAGAGGTGCTCCAAATGGATTTTCAGACTAAAAATCTATATAGGACAAGGCCAGCCACCAGATTCAGGAAGAAAGAATAAACATTTTAAGTCATGCAAAGATTAATAAAATTTACCTCCCAGATATTCTTTGAGAGTGTGGAACACCGTGACACAGCAAAACAAGAGGAAGAGACAGGATCAAGAATTCAATGCAAGCTAAGCGTAGTGGTCCATGCTTGTAATCCCAGCAGCTCAGGGGGTTGAGGAAGGATCATCGCAAGTTCAAAGCCAGCCTCAGCAATTCAGTGAGACCCTGTCTAAATACAATATTAAAAAGGACTGGGGATGTGGCTCAGTGGTTAAGCACCCCACCCACCCCCACCCTCAACCCCACTCTACCCATCCAAGTGGCTGAATTCAATCCAGGTACCAAAAAAAAAAAAACCTCAGTGCAGGGAGGAGACAAAGGCACTAACTTTTCAGGTGACAGCTATAGTTGGCACAGAGGACAACAGAAATGGAAGAAAGTGGAAGGATATTTGTTTGGGGGCAGGGGATTGAACTCAAGGCCTCTGTGCTCCTCAGCCCATCATCATGTATCTTAAAGCCAAGAGGACAATACATGTCTCTGTTGGCAACTAGGAGTGAGTTATGGAAAGAGAGAACAGGAGAGTGAATTATTTCTTTCTTTCAATCTCCATTACCAGCCCTGAACCTCACCATTCTCCTGACCAGGTGTCTTAGTGTCCAAAACACCTCAGAGATTCCAGGCGGTGACTTTCTCCTCAGCATTCTCGTGTTGGTTCTTTAGAGTTAGCCTCGTCTACCCTGCCAAATCAGTTATCATTTCTTGAGCCCTTGCTGAGGCTGGCTTTGAACTCATTATTCTCTTCTCAGCCTACCAAAGTGCTAGGATTACAGGCGTGCGCCACCGCACCGGCTTCAGTTATCATTTCTTTGTCTTCTCTCTTCCAAAGGTTTGTTGGAGTCTTTGCTATGCTAACCTCTGTCCTGTCTTTTTGTCTTGTTGATCTAAACTTGTCCCCCCACCCCCTGACTGTTGTTTATATTATTATACTTAGCTCTTAGGAGAGAAAAGAACACCTTATGTAACTTGCCATTTTAATTATAATTTCAGTGTGTTTCAGGTCTATCTTAAAAAGTCAGCTATTTGGAAAATAATGACTTTTTGGCACAGGAAAAATAAAATGAAAAATGAGTATAAGGAAATACAAATAAGTGTTAATGGTGATGGTGTGTGGAAGAGCTAAAGCATGGAGAAACCACTTCAAAGAGTTCTCAAAAGAGCCCCACAGTTACTGTTGACATCCCCTTATTCACACCCAGCTGCCAAGGAAAGACAGGACATTACAAAATTTCCCCAGAACTGTGGTAAATAGGTCTCAGTTACTAAAGGAAATAAAAAGACCAGTGGATACTGGAAAACAAACAAGTGCCTAATGTGAAGCCATCTCTGTGCAATACATAAAGAGTAGAAAGCAATGTGCATTATTTACGCCCTTTGTAAGTTGTAGAAATGAGGTTAAAATCACCAACAACAAAACAAAAATAAATATCCAATAAAGTTTTATAAGTTTATACAGAGTTTCATAAAGCATATAGAAAATAAACATTGGACAAAAATTAACATCTCTGAATTCTTGAAAGATACAAAACAAAATCTGAAGTAATTCCTCGGAATAAAAATACCTTTTGAGAACACCCAGTTATTTTCTAGCTTTACAAATAAAACCACAGAAACAAAATAAATTTATTCCATTTTGTCCTTTTTGAGAATTGAAAACAATTTTAACCAAAATTTATAATAGAACCACATCTTCAACAGTTTAAATACCAATTCATTTTGTTTTAATTAATCTCATCTCTGTGTTGGGGAAAAATAAAAGTAAGATTGCTTTAGTAAAAATATAACAATAGTACTAAAATGGGAAAGTACTCAAATTCTCCAAATGGGTCTTTTTAAAAATTGCTTTCAGGACCCAGGCATGGTGGCACATGTCTGTAATCTCAGCGACTCAGGAGGTTGAGACAGGAATATTGCAAATTCAAAGCCAACCTCAGCAAAAGTGAGGCACTAAGCAACTCAGTGAGACACTGTCTCTAAATAAAATACAGAAAAGGGCAGGGAATGTGGCTCAGTGATTAAGTCCCCCTGAGTTCAATCCCTAGTACCAACAAAAAAAAAAAAAGAGAGAGAGAGAGAGAAAAAGAAAGAAAAAGAAAATTGATCTCCATCTCAAAATATGGAAAATGCCCTCATTTTTTTCCTGGACAGAAACCGTTCTTCCAGCAGTTCTATACTAACTCCTTGATCATAGACAGCATATGTTTCTATGTTTACATTTGTTACATATTATATTAAAATTATTTTTTATAAATCTGTCTCTCCTACCAGATTTTATGATATTTGTGAGAA
Organism: Geosciurus inauris; assembly: GCA_004024805.1. Lineage (NCBI taxonomy): Eukaryota > Metazoa > Chordata > Mammalia > Rodentia > Sciuridae > Geosciurus > Geosciurus inauris. The sequence goes on from PVHX01016744.1 coordinate 19,522, forward strand.
CAACTAAGAAAGCAAGAAGGAAAGAGGGAACAAGAACGCAGCTCCCAGGAAGTCGTACTTTTTCTAAGAGAAACGATCTGATTCCTTAGGACTCTCATTTCCTTGTAACACCATCCTAAATTGCCATATCGTAGCTTACTGCATGTTTCATGTGAATGAAAGTGATTTGAAAGTAGAGAAAGGACATGCTGAGGAATGTTTTCCACTATAGATAATAGAAGATAAACCTTGCCTGTGTGGAAAAGTTTAAGTTTAACCCACCATAAAGTAGATTCAAACAGTTCTCTGTTGGATGAAAAATACAAGAGAGCTTCAGGAACTAATCATTAAAATTTTTGACAAATTAGGGACCACCGAAGGTACCACTAATTCTCTGATTTTTCAATTCTGACAAACTATCTCTTCTGCTTCTTCTTCAAGGACAACCTGTGGCTCCACAGACGCTTCATGGCGTTCTTCACATCTCCATTCCTCAGAGTATAGATGAGTGGGTTTAGCATTGGGGTGATGGTGGTATAAAACACAGACACAGCCTTATCCAGTGGAAAAGTAGTGGATGGGCGAAGATAAATAAAGATACAAGGGACAAAAAAGAAAGTTACTACTGTCAGGTGAGATCCACAGGTAGAGAGAGCCTTGCGACGGCTCTCTGCAGACCGTTTCCGAAGACTAAATAGAATGACTGTGTAGGAAGCCAGAAGAATGAGGAAACACCCCAGGGAGATGAGACCACTGTTGGCCACCACTAACATATTTACCAGGGTTGTATCAGCACAGGCAAGTTTTAGGACTGGGTGGACATCACAAAAGTAGTGGTCAATGACCTGAGCATTGCAGAAGGGCAACTGAAAGGTCAGGAGAGTCTGCACAAAAGAATGACCCAGGGCCCCCAACCAGGACAGTGATGCCAAGAGGGTGCAAACATTGGTGCTCATGATGGTAGTATAGCGAAGGGGGTGGCAGATGGCAGCATAACGGTCAAAAGCCATGACAGTCAAAACAAAAATCTCAGCACATCCAAAGAAGTGGAAGGTAAACATCTGAGTTATACAGCCCCAGTAGGAAATGGTCTTTTTGTCAGAAACAAAGTCGGCCATCATCTTGGGTGCTGTGGCTGAGGAGTAGGCAATGTCCACGAAGGACAGATTACTGAGAAAGAAGTACATGGGTGTGTGCAGCTGGGGATCGGAAAAGACTGTAAGCAGAATGAGTAAGTTTCCCACCATGATTACAACGTAGAAGAAGAGGAATAAGGCAAAGAGTATCAATTGCGCGTCAGGGTCTTGGGAAAGCCCCAGGAATATAAACTCAGTGACATTGTTGGCTACTTCCATGGGGCCCCAGGCAGGACGGACTGGGCGTGGCTCTGGTTCACTGCAAAAATAAACACAGATTATAACCACTGTAAGCATTTGTAAATGTAACAGGAATAATTGCATGAAAATATCTAAGTAGTGCTACATATATGGTAGAGACAATTCTTTATATTTCTCGAACATGGTTTATATGTTTTTCTCATCATTTTTATTGACTCTCATTGGACATTTTGTTCCACTTAGTTTTCTATTTTCTGGTTCTTTTCTCTCAAACAAGAACACACCTCTCCCTCCCTTCTCTTTTCCTCCACCTCCCTTCTCTCCTCCCTGTCCTCTCCCCCTCTCCCTTCTCAGGAATTCTCTTTGGAATGAAAAAACTTAAATTATTTGTTAAATGGATAAATTAAGTTTTGAGACCTTAGATAAAAACAAGAAGTCAAAATCTGAGATCTAAAATTCTCTACAAATCTTTTTAATACAATATAGGCAAAGGTCCTTTAGAAAAGTAACATTCTATTTAACCAAGAAAGGAAGACTCCATTTCCAGGTTTTAAATTGGATTAAAAGTTTCAATGCAATTGAAAGTTAAGTTACTTTCAATGATTGAGAACAACACAGACAGTGGCTTTCTGCTTCCAAACAACTCTTGCTTATAAGTCAACTTTGGGGGAGTTTGAGTCCTAACCTCTGACCTGCATGTGAAAATTTCTTTTCTTACCAGTAGGGGGCACAATGAGGAGTGGTTAACTTATATGGAGAAATACTTTGTCCTATGCTGCTCTAAAGAATGGAAAAGATTTAAAATGCTGCGGTCCATATCAGTCTCAATCCCTATGGCTTGAAAAAGACCCAGATAACTCTGTGCTTATAATCATAGGTAAGAATTAGGTATAAAAGTTTCCATAGAGATAATGTTTAAATGGTGATTAAGAAATTAATGTCCAGTACCATTTTATGAAGTATGTATGCAGTGCTTAAGGCGTACAGATAACAGTATTGAATAAGAATAATCAGTAAAGAATTATTAAAAGAGAGAGATCATGAGACAAGATCTAAAGAAGGCCTTAGAAATTAAAATAGCTTTTTTAATTTCTTTTTTAAGTTCTTTGCTAAGAACTTAACTTTTCAGCATGGAGAGTGGAAAGAACACTGTCCAGGAGCTGAGAGGTGTAAATTTGGATATCTTCATCAACTGGACTAATTTAGGTAAAAATCTATCTTCTCTGAAACTGTTTTCTCATCTATAAAAGATGATGAAATTATTGTGTTAAAATTAAATGAGATCATCAATGTAACTTCTTTGTATTTATTGTTTTCTTCCTAATTTGAATCTATAAAGTAGGATCTCTATAAGTAAAATTTGATCTACTTAGCTATTATTAAAAAGTTAGGTAACTACTAGAAATTATTAAAGTTTTTAAATAAATGTATTCCCAAGATAATAAACTATAGCATCTTCCTATCTTTAATGTGGGAATACTATGAGTACTGCTCAATGTTTACTGACTATTCTTCTATATGCAGAATTTTGTGCTAACCTCCTGACATATGTTACCTCATCCTCATAACAACATCACAATTTTATTACCTGCATTTTACATAATAAATCACCAAAGGCTAAAGAAATTTGATAAATTGTCCAATATAATGGTCAGAGATACACAAAATGCACATCTCTTTAATAAATGATAGAAATATTAGATAAATAGACTCATAAAAAACAATTTTAAAAATTGATTGCTGTCTTATGGTGCAAAGTTCTTCAATTGTAGAATATGCCTCATTCTCTCTAATTATTTGAATATTTTGTACACCATACTAGCAAAGCTAAATTTTTCTCAGTCATCACCAATGGGAAAATCATAAACAATAAAAAAGAAAATTAAGGTAAATAGAAAACATGTAAGTTGTGCTTGCTATGTCCCAGGTATTATTTTGACTGTCTTCCATATAATAATTCATTTAATTCCTATATCAATCATATATAAACTAGTACATAAGTATTTTTAGGCTATTAGTATTACCCTCCTTTCAAAGATAAGGAAACCGAAGCACAAAGAGAGTAAGAAACTTGCCCAAATTCATACAGCAAGTGGTTGGCAGTGTTTGTATTTAAATCTATGCAATGAAACTTTTAAATTTATTTTCTTAACAACTGCATATGTGCTAGGTCTGATGGCAAATATATTCTATCTTGTTTGAAATTCTTAAACCTTTTAGAATAATCAAAAGAATATTGTTCTGCTAGTTGTGAAGAGTTTGGTTTTTTAACTATAATACACTCTTTAGAGACAAGAATACAGTTGCAACTGGCAATATCATTATAGCTTGCAGGGTTTGTGCCCAAATTTTCTCAAATTCAACTTACAGTGGAGATGCAGTGGCAAGTGATGTGATGCTCCTTGTTAATCCAGATTATTTCATTTGACATGTGTTCACAATCAAATGGAGGAGATCCACACGTAACCTGCCATGGTTCTCAGTGATAAGGGGTGAGGAAGTCCAGGAGAGTTGGGATCGCCTTTCCAAGAGAGGTCATGCTGAATGGAATGAAAAATGAGTTAGACTTGACTTGATGATGAAGAGGGTATGGAGTGGCTTGACAATGTGAGCACGAAAGCGTGGACAGGGCAGGAGAGACATTCCAGGCCTCGTGAACAGTGCGTGTGACGTGCAAATCATGACAACTTCTGTGGAGGATGCCAGCAAGGCCAATCGGACTCAGAATCCACACACAGAAGTGTCTGGAGATGAGGCTGAAGAGAAGACCAGACCAGATCATAAAGCTTCTCATGAGTTAAATAGAGGAGTTGAAAATTTGTTCTGAATAATTCAGGTTTATTTTAATATAAGATTACATACCATAGCAGCAGGACAGATGGAATGGGAATGATGGAGAAAAGTTAAAATGAGGACGCCTTCAGGGGCTGGGGTTGTGGCTCAGCGGTTGAGCGCTTGCCTTGCATACATGAGGCACTGGGTTCCATCCTCAGCACCACATAAAATGAATAAAGATATAAAAAAATAATAGCACATTAATAAAAAAAAGATTTTTAAAAAAAAGAGGACCCCTTCAAAATGGGGTCTGCTGTAATGTATAACTGAAAAGAACCAATTAAAAAAAGAGAAAATCTATGAGAAGGTAAAATTGAGGACACCTGGTACTCAGTCTACGAAGGTTTAAATTCTAGCTCTACCTCTTGCTAATGGTATAACTTTAGACAAGTTACTTAAACTTCCTTTTGCCTCAGTTTTTCCTCAAGAGTGAAATGTGGGCTAGGGGTATAGCTCAGTGGTAAAGCATTTGCCCAGCATGGGCAAGACCCTGGGTTCAATCCTCAGCACGCACACACACACACACACACACAAAGGGGAAGCTGTGGATAAGAATAGTACATATCACATAAAGTGCCGTAAGAAGTAGATATATATCATAAATAAAGCACAAACATACATGATGTGCTTTAAGTGAATATGTCATCATATTACACATCTTAGCTGCAGGAAACATGATAACTGGAGGAAAAGAGGAAGGCCTAGATAGGAGTGACACTAACCTCCTTCTCATGTTCATCTCCTAATTCCTGTCAGCACATATTCCTTTGAGTGGAGCAATTGGAAATATAAATTCATATTCCTGAATAGCTTTCTTTAAGAGTTCAAGCAAAGATATTCAAAGATGATTTTCAGGCACTTTAATCTTCTTGAGTGGTAGGAAGATTTATCTAGGATCTCCCTCATCAGGGCATAAATTAATCAAACTCTAGAGTTCAAAGTCTTTCTACTATCCTCACAGTGAAAAACAGCACAGGACTTAATCAGAAAATAACTAGGCTAGACACAGCTCTGTCTCTTTCAGGCTTTGTAACTTTAAACAATTTCCTAACTTCTGTTAACTTCAGAGTCCTCTTCTGTGAGATAATGCCACCCATGGTAAGCTCAAATTAGATAATAGACATAAAAGTGATGTGCAGGGCTGGGGTTGTAGCTCAGTGGTAGAGCACTTGCCTGGCACGTGTGCGGCACTGCGTTCAATCCTCAGCACCACATAAAAATAAATAAAATAAGGGTACTTTGTCTGTCAACAACTAAAAAATATTTTTTTTAAAAAAAAAACTGATGTGGAAATTTAATCATTATCATTTTAGTGGTGGCATTTCAGGATCATCCATAGCAGATATCTGAACTCTGCACCACTACCTCTATGGGACTGATCATTTCCAATGGCCTGCCTAGGTGCTTAGGTCAAACTTGGTCTCTCTAAGATAAAGCCAGAGAATGTATACTAGTTATAATGGGATCTGTGCTGTTGAGGAAACAAGTTTGCACCTTTAAACTCCATGAGCTTGCCTAAATTGTTTAAAATAGAATAATTAGAAGAGAGAGAGAGAGAGAGAGAGAGAGAGAGAGAGAGAGAGAGAGAGAGAGAGAGAGAGAGAAAGAAAGAAAGAAAGAAAGAAAGAAAGAAAGAAAGAAAGAAAGAAAGAAAGAAAGAAAAAAAGAAAGAAAGAAAAAGAAAAAGCAGCTTCTGAAATACTCTGAGAAAAAGATTTAGTTCTTCCAGTGGGTGAGCTACAAAGGACAGAGTGTAAGCATTCTGGATCTCCTTCCAAACAACGAGCTCCACACCATGGAAAGCTCATTGAACAATAATGTCCTTGACTTCAACATCCCTCACTAGACAATATGACATGTGCTTGTTTTTATATCTCTGGGCACTCAACATTAATTTATTATCATCAATCCTAACCTGTTCCTCTCGTTGGCCACAGATGAGAAAACAGTATATTAATAGTTTACAGAACTAAAAGTTAAGGAATGATAACTTGAGCAAGTAAATTTAAAAAAAAATCTGCAAATGAATTAATGTAACACAATGTAGAAACTGTGTAAGGTATGCTCTCATTGATATTCCATGTTTTATACAGCACCAAAATTAATTTATCCTTTCATCTAACAAGTATTTATTCAGCACATTCTCTATTGCCTGGTATTGTAATGTGAACATAAAGGATAAATAAAACCCAATACCTGATATAAACCCATTCATTTTAGAGTAATACCTTTAAATATCCTCCCCAAATCCTCTGACTGGACTTAGTTTATGAAAGTCACATACTTTACAGATAAAAATAATCTTAGAGATCACCTGATTTGATTCCACTCATTTAACGATTGGTAAAATAAATGAAACACAGAAAGGAAATTCAATTACCTAGGTTTCACTGTTCATGGTATAGCTAGAACTAGATTCCAATTAAAATAATATTAATTTACACTTTAAACTGTAATATAAATTATTTCCAAAGTTACTTAGTAGAATTACTAGAACAGATGTTGAAAAGCAGGCAAAGAGTTTTGAGATTCCTCTTTGTCCTTGAATGGAATTTAAATCAATGAAAACTTCTCTGGCCTCTTTCACCCACAGTTAAGGTATCACTGCAGATGGAAACTTACTCTGGCCATCTTCTTGGCTGTGGTCCACAATACAGATTCAACAATACAGATTCGACAACCTGAGATCTTGGATCAAGAAAACTTTTTGAGATAAAAATGTGATCTGTACTCAGATATTCACACTAAAATGTGGAGATCTGTACAGTGACACAAATGATGCTTCTTTTGCGAATGTGCCATGCTTCCTTTCCTACAACCTAAGAGATCCTGAGTTTCTATCTATCTACTTACTTACCTATGTGTTTCTCTATCTCTATCTCTCTGTCTCTCTCTCTCTTTCTCTTGTAAAATTTTATGAGTTTACAACCATGCCATGGCTTCTGGTTTTGGTCTACAAGAGTTTCTTTCTGTGTTCCTGGCTGCCGGGAAGAAGAAACCTTCTCAGCAATTTTTATACATCATCAGAACCCTGAGGGAATCTCTGGGCAAGTGGTTGTGTAATATCTGGAGACTGATGTTAGACAGAGAAAGTGAAAGTGTAATCTCCACTAAATAACTCTTTGCAAACAATACTGAAAGCTCTTTGACAAGTAACTAGTTAATAAATTATCAAGCAATTCCTACAGTTTTGCATAAACTACTCAAATTGGGAGAGGGGAGGAGAAGGATGATGCTTAGTCTCATCATCAACCCAAGAGAATAGCTTATTTGCTTATTAAACTATTAAAATATTTGATTCTATTTAAAATTTTGCTGCAGGCACCATGAAGTCATTGCCTTGGTCCTATTATTATATGAATTTGTTTCTACAGGATTTGAGTCAAAAGAGCTTGACAGGAGTTGAGGATTACACCCGTGAAATCTAATACAAAGTTTGTCACTAAATCATAGCATTCACTTTCAGGTGAAACCTAAAATTTGAACTGAAAAGGTCTAAATGATACAATCATAGCAACTATAGCATTTTCTTTGGTTAGAGTGATTTTGTGAGGCAAAAAAAAAAAAAAGATTACCATGTTACCACACAAAAAAAGGGCCATTTTTGTTGACATTGTATTCCTCTAGGACTCTAAGTTACAAATAGAGGTATTGTTTAAATAGGGATATATTTATTTGTGGCAGTCCTGTTTTTACCAGGTTTCTCCACTCATATTTCTTTTGATATGGACAGTGTCACATACTTTAGTATGTGTCACTGATAGTGTCACATGATAATATGTCAAAAATGGATAGTTTGAGGAAGCCTATTCATTAAGCAAAATATTAAAATATGAACAAAGGGTGGAATTTAGTTTATAATAATCATTAATTTTGCTTCATTAGCTATGACAAATATGACATAATAAGGTAAAACAAGAGCAGAAATGGGCTGAGGTATATAGACGCTCTGTACTATCTTTGCAATTTTCCTATAAATCGCAAATTGTTTTAATGTTTTATTATTTCAATTAAGAAATGATTGATTAAATAAAAGCCTTGGAAGTGGCTTGTTAACCAGCACATTTTAATACCACTTAAAATGTGATTTTTTAAACATAATTTTGAGGGCGTATGTGTCACCCAAACTAAAATTTCCTGTGTCAAGTTTGCTTCAATATGAAGAGTTATTAGGGATTGTGCTGTCACAGGGCAGGGGCCTGGATCAAGTTCATCTTTCTGCCTTGTGGTTCTCTAGAGTCAAACAACTGTACTATTCTTTTGGCCTTGTTTCCCTTTCAATTTGCTAGAACAATTAGTAATGACGATAACATAATCCATCAGTTAGCAAGTTCTGACGGTATGTAGATACTCTTATTAGAGCTTCACCAGGTATTGTTTTGTCTGTTTTCTGAGCGCTCTTTGAGGTAGATGCTATTATTGTCTCCATAAATAAAGAGATGCTGAAATGTTAAGTCACTGGCTCTCTGGTAAGTGGTGAAGCTGGACCCCACAGAGGTCGTTGGACTTCAGAATCTGTACTTTGAAACTCTCAATTCTACTCACCCCGGTCATCTGGGCTCACATCTTGTTTTAGAGTGCAATTCACCTCTATTGGATATTGAGAGATTCTATAATTGATATCTGGGTGATCTGTAGATCCTTGGGGAAAGACCCAAAGTGTGTACCACATTTTCAGGCACATAGCAAATAGTTGTAGATTTAATGAAAGGATAACAAGTTAATAATGAGTGAATGATTAACCCAGTAAGTCCCAAGTTTTCAATTCTATAAATATTTCAATGAAAATGACACAGATGCTAATAGATTATAAATCATAATCTAGACCTATATATGTTTTATTATTATCTTCTTATTCTTATTATATACTTAGGTTATATATTACATAATTATACTATATACTATATTTAATTTTTTAATCTGATTTTGTATATCTACTAGGGATTGAACCCAGGGCTTCACACATGGTAGGCAGGTACTATATCACCAAGCTACATCTCCAGCCCCTACATTTAAGTCTTATATGTGTTCCACATCTGGGACAATGGAACAAAATTGTTTGATGAACTAATGAATGTTGAAAGATCCAAATACCACTGAGAGTTATTTATTAGAGGAAGATCTTCCTGCATAGTGACTTCTAATAATCTCTTCTAATTTCTAGGGTTCTTAGTGGGAAAAAATTGGCAAAGTGAGGATGGGATTTCTTAATTTAAGTTGGCCTATTCACAATGTGTACTTTTGAGATAGACCAGAAATGTGAACAGCCTTACTTCCCATGATGTGTCTTTGAAATACGAAGTCAATAATTCTCTCATGATTTCATAAATTAGACTTGTCTCTGTCCCCTTTCAGTTATTTTAGTGCCCCAGAGAGTCATAAGAGCTGGAAAAAAGAGGCAGACCCACCCCAAATATCTAATGGAACCCAGGGCAAGAGAACCCCAGGTAACATACATCTGAAAGTTTTAAATCAAGTTAACAAAATTTAACTATAAAAATTTAACTTTCATAATTACTGGAGGATCAGTTTCAAATTTCAAGTTCTCAACATCCCTGAATTTCCTGTACCAGAATGTGGCCATGTGAACAAAGCAGAATTTTGGCCCTCAGCCTCCAGCCCACCTCTTCTCCAGGTTCCAAACCTTATCACAAGAAGTGTATCAGGTATGAATGTGCACCCTGCTATCCAGATGTCCAGTCCCTACCACATACTTTACACGGTGTCCCTCAACCACTTATTCTAGGGAGACCCACACAAATGGTGTGGTCCACTATCAGACCAGATCCAAAGTGGAGGCTCATGAAGCCTCTGGAAGACAGCCATGGTCTGAGCAGCAAACCTGCATTGGACACCCAGATAATACCAAACATGTACAGTCTAAAAAATGTAAATTATTTATTAATAAGAATTTTAACATAAAATTCATTGGTAAGCATTTTTTTTTTTTGGTGCTTGGGGTTTTGAACCCAGGGCCTCATGCATGCCAGGCAAGCACTTTGCCACTGAGACAAATCCTTAAGCAAATATTTGAAGATTGAAATGGCGAAAGAGAATATGCAATGTTCTAGCTTTTCTGAATAAATATAATGTTGCCAACTCAAGATATCAACAAGACATTTAAAATGATTTGCCAAGACCCAAATTTTGCTATGAAAGAGGAACATCAGGAAAGAGAAGTGTTGTAGACACCTTGATCCAGAACTCCTGAAGCTTTGTGTCCTTGCAGTGTACCTGGATGATCCACAGCACCATTTAAGTCTTTCTGTCAACCCACACAGTGCTCTCTGGCTGACGGTTTACCACTTTGGGGGATATTATCTTCAGGGTGTTCTGCTGCTCTTCAGGGTGTTCATTGTAGGCAAAGAACCTCTGTTGAAATGTTGAGTGTTGTAAAGAAGAAAGAGGAGCAGGTGTTCTGCCAGGGATGCCACTCCCTCCCCCACCTGCCCTGTGCTGAAATTTCCAAGTGACCACTATGATCCTAGTCTGTAAAGAGTCCTTCTGTATCAAAACTTATAAACATAAGTATATACATACATACATACACAGTTTTTTAAACATAAAGTCTCAGCACAAAAATGAAAATGAATGATTTGCTCCAATACAAAAATAGCTTTTACATGTACAAGAATATTGCAAATTAGCTAGAAAATCCTAGTAATTATTCAAGTTTCAAATATTTCTTTCTTAGGTATATTTTTCAACTAAGTAATCAGAAAAACTTCTCCATAGCAATTAATTAGGGAAGAAAGTGAGAAAATATAAAAATATTGCTAAAAGTTTATCATTATCTTTTTTTCAGCAAATAGAATACATACATTTCCATAGCCATAAAAGTTGCAAGGAGCCTTATGTCAAAAATAGATAACTTTGAACATAAACATTAAGTGAATCTTTTCATAGGGATCTTATAGCTCTGAAGCTCCTATACAGATATAGTAAAAATCAAGCAATTAGGCCATATATTTTTGGATAAATACATTTTTCTGAGGAGAAAAAAAAATAGCTCAGTTATCTAAAATTACTAGCTTTCTTTATTAACTTCATTTTTTCTAAGTAATCTTGGTTAAGTCGCTTACAGCTTTAGTTCATTGGTGAAAATGAAGCTCAGTGATATTGTCTATTCCTCAAAGCATATGTGTCTCAGGGCTCATAGTTATGAGCACCTTAGGATGGGGAGAATGCTTTAAATTATAGATCCTTTTTTTTCTTTAGAGCTCAGTGCTCTTAAACATTATGATCAGTTAAAGCTTATCAAGTTGACTCCACTGTAGTTTCACTTAAAGAAAAACTCAGAGTGAAAAAGAAATGCCTCTTCCAGAAAATTCTCTGAAGCAGAACAGGGGCAGCTTTCATCATCCCAGCATTCCCAGGCCTCCTTTCCTTCATACATAAACATTGTGAAGAGCATATGCCCATATACCTGAGTTGTCTGACCATATTTTTAAAATTTGGCACAGTATGAAAAATAGTTCCTGAGTAAACACTAATGTATGGGGAGTTCAGCATTGTTTACAGGCTTTGTTAGAGCAAGGACAAAAGAAACTCACACTGCTTCAGAAAAGAGTGTGATAAAATGTCAGGAGGATCTTCTCACATTAGGAATCTTTAAACCCCGGAGAAGCAGAACACAAAAGGAGATGTAATGTATTTTTTTTTATCCAAGTAGGGACAAATAGTAAAATGAATTGAATAAGACTTGTTGTAGACAGAATGATGGAAAATCTTTTAAGTTTCCTCTGATTCTATAATTAAATTAACCTCCATGATTTGTCAGCCAGTGATATTTAGGACCCAAGAAAGCCACTGCATCTCTCAACTTTTATCAAGAGGAGTGCATTATAATTTTATGAAATCTTATCTTTTATATCAAAGTCACCAGAATTGTGTGTGCATGAATGTATAGAATAAGGCAAGATTGTCCCAAGAAAAACTGTTTTTTTTTTTCTGGTACTAGGGATTGAACTCAGGGGTACTCAACCACTTGGCAACATCCCCAGCCCTATTTTGTAGTTATTTTTATAGAGAGAGAGAGAGAGACAGGGTCTCACTGAGTTGCTTAGCTGAGTTTCTCGCTGAGGCTGGCTAGAAAAACTGTTTTCTAAGTCACCTCTTCCTGTTTATCCTTCAGTAGGGCAACAGGATGCCATGTGCTTTTTTCTCAGCTTCTTCATAGCTATCTTCATATCAGCATTTCTGAGTGTATAAATGAGTGGGTTCAACATAGGTGTGATCACTGTGTAAAACACAGAGAATATCTTATCCACAGAGAAGCTGCAGAAAGGCCTCAAATAGATGAATACACATGGCACAAAGATCAGGCTGACCACTGTTAGGTGGGAGGCACAGGTAGACAGTGCCTTGCTCCTTCCCTGGCGGAAGCGAGTCCTCAGAGTGATCAGGATGACAGCATAAGAAAAGAGCAAGACCAAGAAGCAGACGAGAGACAGCAGACCACTGTTGGAGACCATCAGCACCTCCACCACATAGGTGTCCATGCAGGCCAGCTTGATGACCTGAGGGACATCACAGTAGAAGTTGTCCAGTTCATTGGGTCCACAGAAAGGCAGCTGGATGACCAGGATGACCTGTGTGATAGAGTGGATGAAACCCCCACACCAGCAAGCAAAGACCAACTGAAGACACAGCTGATGGTTCATGACTGTCAGGTAATGCAAAGGATTACATATGGCAACATACCTATCATAGGCCATAACTGTCAGCAGAAACATCTCACTGGCTCCCAGAAAGTGAAGGAAGTAGATCTGAGCCAGGCATCCCAAAAAACTGACGGTCTTGTTCTGCTGTAGGAAATCACCTAACATCTTGGGCACTGTAACACAGCTCAGGCACAGGTCAATGAAGGAGAGATGGCCCAAGAAGTAGTACATAGGAGATTGGAGCAGGTGAGCATCAGCTCTCACTGTTACCACTATCAAGAGGTTTCCCAGGACAATTGCAACATAGAACAACAAAAATATTAAGAAGAGAAATAGCTGTAGCTCCCAGGAGGATGACAGGCCCAGAAGTACAAATTCTGTCACCTTAGAGTCATTTTCTTTTCCCATCAAACCAAGAATACCAAAAGACCTAATGAAAGAAGAATTGGATTGGAACAAGAGAAATATAAGTTAGACAAAAGGAAAAAAATGATGAAGCTTATTCATCTTTTTTTTTTTCCTTTGGTACTTGGGATTGAACTCAGGGGCACTCGACCACTGAGCCACATCTCCTGCCCTATTTTGTGTTTTATGTAGAGACAGGGTCTCACTGAGTTGCTTAGTGCCTCGCTGTTACTGAGGCTGGCTTTGAATCCGCGATCCTCCTATCTCAGCCTCCCAAAGTTCTGGGGTTACAGGAGTGAGCCACCACTCCTGGCTTCTTATTCATCTTTATATCTACACCAAAGTGCTTACTGTGTAATAAAAGTTCAATAACTTAGCAAATCGAAGAGAGAAGCTTTGTAAATAATGAATTTCTATGTTGTGCAAAGGTCAACATTTATCATAAATGTTTATGTTATGAAACATGAATCCATCAGGAAGAACTGAAAGGGGAATTTGTGTTCTTTGTATTTGTTATTATTATTTCAGGTCACAGAGATTGGGAAGTTTGTAGAGATTGTGTAGGAAGCAATAAAATATTTATCTTGAAGTATCCAACTCAAGAGAAGGTAATGACTAGAAGACACTAATCACCAAGAAAAATTACCAAGGGCAATATCTCATACCAATGAGGCAGGCACAGAAGGCCCCCATGGCCTATTTTGTATGTAAAGATAATAAGAAGAATCAGGGTCACGTTGGTGTAGATTCTTCAACAACCATAGATACCCATAAAAAAGTAAAGGATACACTAAGACATCATTTTATCCATTTTCTCATGCTCTATATTCACATTCAGACCCAATATTGAGTGGGAATATCTTGGGAACAACTGACACATTTTTTCCATTGAAGTTAAGAGCTAGTAGTTGCTTCTATTCTAAATTAGACAATATTCTGTCTAGAACCAGCTCCAGGTTAATGCAGAATGAGACAAGACTTGTGCTTTTCTGTATCTAGTTATGTATTCCATGTCGTAGTTAGTTCTCTCTGATCATTGAGAGGAACATGTTTGATAAAATCATTTAACTCAGTGTCAGAGATTTGCATAGACAATAAAGAAAAGTACCTGATTTCCTAAAAGAAAGATCTTCAATGACACATAGTCTCCTCAATAATGTCTTTCTACAAGGCGTTAGTTCGAGATAAGCAGGTGTGAGAAAGATTTAGGGCCCAAGAAACTTTTGATTGCCTGTCACCTTTTTTTGGCCATCCTCTTCACCTGCCTATACAGCCAGGTGTCCAGGTTCATCTAACTCTCTAATTTCATAATTAATGAAAGGAATCGCCTCATTTTCTAGAACCAGTTGGAAAATAAAGCAAAAAAAAATACAGGACAGGAAATGTACAGTATTTTTGTACAGCCATACCTTCTGCTATGTTGGGAATTCACCAATATTCCTTAGATATCCCAAGGATTCTAAATTTCCATGAGGAAATGGCATTCTCATGTTCTTTCTAGTTTTCTAAAATGTTCAATTAACATGAGTCAAGCTCTTATTAAAACTCTGGTTTTAATTTTAAATATCTTGTGGAAACTGGAAAAAGTCTAACAAATTTTAAAAGATTGCAAAAAGGTTTCTGGAAACTAGGAAAAAGAAATGGAAAGGCGTAATCTAGAGCCTTGTTACTTAATCTTAGGATCTGATTAGGAAAAAACTGTGATTACTTCTTAATGTGAAAACATAGTACATGACAAATGTATTGTACCCTTGTTATTGCCAGAACAGATTTAAAGAAAGATAAGTTTGTATTTAAGTGGACAAGAGCAAAATTAAACAAATCAGAAGGGTAGATTAAATAAGAAAGTATACAAAACATAACCCAAATTACTACAAATCATCTTTAAACCCTAGTTTATGACCTACTTCTTTAGTCATATTTAATATCGGGAATTTCAGTACTGTAAATATTTGGATAGTTCCTAGATATTTAATATTAAAGATTTTGATTAATAGTGATTTCAAAATTTTACAATTACATAAGATAAAAATAGGGAAGACGTGCTATTGCTGTGGTAACAACAATGTACTATACATTTCAAAAAGGTAAAAGAAAGAATTTTGAAGGCTTGTATCATAAAAAAATTATAAATGTTTGAAGAGACAGATATATTTAACTTGATTTTAACATTTCACAATGCATAATGTATTAAAGTATTGCATGCCATCCCATTAATATATAATGTTTACATATTAATTTGGATGTTTACATATCAACTAAGAAATAAGTTCAATTTAAAAACATTTTCCTTGCTAAATCTCCGCAGGGCCAGAAGAGCCACATTCAAAAATGCCAGTTCCATTATCACTCTCTTAACACAAGACCTATCAAGCCGTTCATGTAACAGAGCCTAAGAATAGCAAAAGCATTTATTTTCAGTTTACAAAACAGGCCAAAGAAACTTAGAATGCTTAAGGAGAAATGCAAGTTTTTTGGGAAGGGCTGCACTTCCAAAAGGGAAAAGAACAAAAATCAAGGTCTTCAAATAACCCTGGGTTACTTATGATCAGGTGAGAAGCTAGTCTCTTCTTTTCCTGAACCAGAAAGGTCTACAAGGAAAATACTAAGAAAGATAGTAAAGTTCTCATCATGGCATTTGTGGGGTTTTTTTTAAGTATATTTTCTACTGTTTTACATCTATGCTAAACTAAAAGTGTTATTATAGGCAAAAAACTTGACTACATCAACAATGTGAAATGATTTTTGAGCTAGAATTTGAATGCATCTAAACTCCTTTTGGAGATGTCAGTTGTGTTCCTAATTTCTCTTGAGACACCCTTGAAGATGATACTATGTCAGTGTTTCTTCTCAAGAAGGGCATAACCTCTGCTGTAAACACAATGCCTTGATGCTATAGGAATTTCATTTTTCTCTGAATATTTCTAAGTGTATGAATCAGAACAACAAAGCTCAAACGATCACTTAAATTTAAAATGATGAATTGCAGAGTTAAAGAAAAAAGCATGAACTATAATAAACATAAAAATGAAAATGACACCCAAGACAGAAGAAGCAGCAGGATGGTGAGTAGATTATGTGCAAACATGTCTGAGAAGCTTACATAATTGCTTGTTAGGAGCTACGTTGCTTCAAGGAAGAAATATGTTGTCTTGCCATTCGTCCCATCAGCCCCCTTCTCACAGTCTCAAGCTCTGAAAATGAGCAATCTTCAGATGACCATCATAGTAACTGCTTCCTTAAAAGCCAAGTCCTCACTGAGAGCTCGTTGTATGGATTGGAACAATCTCCTGTCCCTAGAGCTCTGGGTGTATCTGAGGTTTTCAAGGTCCTTACACCACTGCTCAGTCTAATGAGCCCTGATATTCCCTAGACTGCTGCTGCTTGAGTTGTCTGTGTTTAAGTTCTTGCCTGAAAACTGACCCTGTAGGCTCTGAAATAGTCAGATCTGATGTAACAGTCCATTCTTTTACTTGCTTTGTATTGATTAATTTGGGACTTTGTATGTCACTAGTTTCTGTCTCAATCTTATGCCTCGGAATGGCAGAAACTGAAGGATCAATACCAAGCTACCCCTGGAACCTGAAGAAGAAACACTTCCCTCCTGATGTTATAGAGCCTTGATAAAACACCTGAGTGACCTTACACTTCAAGCAGCTTATCTACTGGCAACTATTTGTAGATCTCATCCCAGAAAACAAAACTGCTATCATTATAATATAAATGAATATTTTTTATAAATTGTTGTTCTCAAAGTATAATATTTTAAATGTCATAAACATAATTCATAAATAGAAGATGAGCATGTCAAATTGTATTTACCTCATTAATGAGACAGCAGGATGACACAGCTCAAAAGAGAACATGAAATATGTGATTTTAAATAATCTGAGCACAAAAATAACACAAAATAAATATTTTAAATTCTGTATAATCCAGTTAATACTTTAAAGTACAATACAACCCTAACATTTGGGTTTATATTTTCTACCATGAATAAAAAGATATCAACAAAAATTGGAACAGCAAATCATGTTCAAACACTAAGGCCAAAGAAATAACTTCTGAAAGTCACATGAGTAAGCCAACATTGCATTTTTATATCTTTATCATCCCAGAAGATCTTTTTTATTGATTTTATTACTTATCAGTTCAGAGATTAGAAAACTAAAATCAAGAAATATACATTAGATTTTGCTACAGCAACTTCAAATGTGAATGAATTTCTTTTTTCTTCATATTCCCTATATTTTCTAAGGTATTTGGCCTACCAGGAAATAGCTTTCCTTATTACATATAAGGTGGAGCCCTACACAGGCCATGAACTAGTACCAAACCAGTTTTTTGGGAAGGCTTTGTTTCTACATATGCAGCGCAATCATTGTCTTGAAGTTGCAAGCTGGACATTATCATTTGAAGAAAGTAAAGAGAAATTTAGTATTGCATTGATATAACATGACAATAAAGAATTCACATTTTTTTTTTATCTTAAAGATAAGTTAGGGCTACAAATGTAGCTCAGTGGTAGAGCATTTGCCAACCATGTGTGAGATCCTGGGTTTAATCCCTAGCACTGGAAAGAAAAAAAGAATAAGTTGACTAACACGGAATCAGTGTAGTATATGATTTTAACATGTCATTGCTCTCTTTCTATAGTGGACTTGTTACAAGATCCAAGGAGCCCATACTTGAATTTTATTCTAAGATAAGGACAGGAGGCAGAGCACACCAGCAAGATAGTATCAGACATCTCTCTTTTGCAGTAGTTCTCACATCAGTCTCTTTGCTAGAACTTTCCTATTCCCAGCAAGGAAAAAGCTCAGGGGGAGGAAGGAAGAGATGCATAGTGGGTGCAGGATCCTCCATGACTTAAAAAAGTCAGATCCCATAGAATCTACATCTCCTGTAACAACAGCATCAGCATAGCTTCCAAGGCCCTTAGAATTGTTGGTTTAGGAAAGGTCATATGTAGGTATGTCATTAGGAATTAATAGGTCATTAATTTTCTGTGTGACAGACAAGTGATAAAAAGTTTTCCATTCAAGTCATTTTCATTATAAGCAATATTTCTAATAGCCTGATTGACATTTTCACCTTTGACATATTTTCAGTGAACAAAACTAGAGAATTAACCTAAGATCAAATTTAGTCTTGGAAAATATTATTTGCAGATAATTTAAAATAAGACAAATGAAGATCTTATCCTTCAGATTTTTATAACTTACTGAATTATCTCAAATTTTGTCTTTTAAATTTTCTTTTATATTCTGACACAATCAAATATTATTATTTAAAACAAATTACAGATTTTAATAAATAAAAACATCCATGTGCTTGCTTCAGCAGCACATATGCTAAAATTGAAATGATACAGAGAAGATTAGCATAGCCCCTACACAAGGATGACATGCAAATTCATGGAGCATCCCATATTTTTTAAAGTAGATGCCGATCTATAATGGGGGCAGGAGCAATGGGAAGAATAGAAGAACTCTGATTGGGCAAAGGGAAGGCGAGAGGAGGAGACATGGGGGTAGGAAAGATGGTGAAATGAGACGGACATCATTACCCTAGGTACATGTATGACTGTACATACAGTGCAACTCTACATCATATACTATCAGAGAAGTGAAAATCTGTGCTCCTTTTGTGCACAATGAACCAAAATGTATTCTGCTGTCATGTATAACTAATTAGAACAAATAAAAATAAAAATAAATTTAAAAAACACATCCATTATCTTGCATGCACATTTAGTTATATTTTCCTACAATGATATATTTAGTATTGTCTCATCTGTCCATATTAATTACAACTTGCAAATAAAGTAATGTCTATTTCTTCATGAATGTAGAAAAACACAGAAGGTTGATGATTGACAATTGTCTGTCACACAGAAGCATCTTAGCAGAGTAACAATAAGCATAATAAGATTTTATGAACACTTATAGTCACACTTTTTTTTCACATTTCTTAATAAAAAGCAAAAATAAACATGTACCCAACATGGTCTATTAGTAGCTAAACATACTATCAAACTGTTAACTGATAGTCTTCTGTGATGTGCAAAAGTAGGCAAATTAATAATATGCCTAGAGCAACAAAATCACTATTGATATCAATATTTATTAGAATCATTCAATATCACTCACCAAAATATTCAATTTATTTTTAACTTTTTTTTCATTTTTAATAATACTAGACATGAAGACGTAACATTAGTTCATCTGATTAGTGAAACCAGTATAGGAAGATTATATAGTTCAGAATAACTTGTTTTTCTATTAGAAAACAAAGTGTCTCAAAAAATAAAGTGTATCATTATATTACAAACTATCATAAAATGAGGAAAAAAAATAGTTAGTTCTAAACCAAACCAAAATGATCAAACCAGTTTGATTGTACCAAGGATTCTTTCCAAATATCTGAACTTGGATTCTTACAAAGAAATTCTTCTTAGAAGTTTCTATAAGAAGTTTGGTTGATGTTCTTGTTTTTATTAAAAGCCTAGTACTTTTAAATTATTAAAAAATTCAGTGCCTTTCTCTTATTTTAAATTTACACAACAGCATATTATTTTTTATAAGCAATGAGAACTAGAGCTCCATTAAATGGAAGAGGTTTAATCTAATTTAATAATTTCTTCTAGAAATAAGAAAATATGACATTCTCACAAGAAAAATAAAAATTTTTATCATTTACAATATACAAAGAGCTTTCAGCTTCCATTTATAAATTCAGTCATGAATAAAAATAAACATGAATACATAAATATATGAACAATTCCTTCAGGGGAAAAAAATAACAAAACAAAGAGGTAGCCTTCCAGGAATGTTTAATATATTTAATTCAAAAAGCCTGGGCTTTTACCCATTACTCATATATACTACATGCAGACCAGAAGACGCTGGCCCCTACTGTTTCCCCTTCACTTGGGAAATCAGTGCCCAACACAAGAATCCCAGAGAGACCCCACAAGCCTGCAAGAACTTCAGATGTAACACTGGGCACACAGGCAGATCCTAGTCTCTAGCCCAAGAGGTGGACGGCAGATAAAACTTTTCCATGGAGACAATTGCTGCCATGCGCTCCCTGACGGAGTAAACCACATCTTTCAAATTCTTGTCTGAAATATAACTCACAGGAAAGTCAGGCCTTTGACTTAGAGATACAAATCTTCCTGTTTCTCATTTTTTAAGTAAAGTTATCTTAGATACATGGCCAACAATCTATGATAAATGAGAACTCTGAAAATAAACCTTTTAAAGAAACTCTGGCATTTCACAGAAGAATACAATCAGTCAACAAATAAATTTAAAAATGCTCAACATTGCTAGCAATTAGAATAATGCAAATTAAACAACACTGAGATTTTATCTCACTCTAGTCAGAATGGCAATTATCAAGAATATAAGTAACAATAAATGTTGGCAAGGATGTAGGAGAAAAGGTACACTTATATGTTGCTGGTGGGACTGCAAACTGGTGCAACCACCCTGGAAACCAGTATGGAGATTCCTCAGAAAATTTGGAATGAAACCACCATTTTACCCAGTTATCCCATTCCACAGCATATACCCAAAAGACTTAAAATCAGCTTACTACAGTGATGCAGCCACATCAATGTTTACAGCAGCTCAATTCACAATAGCTAAGCTATGGAACCAACATAGGTGCCCTTCAACAGATAAATGGATAAAGAAAATGTGGTATATATACACTATGGAATATTACTCAGCCATAAAAAGAATAAAACTGTGGCATTTGCCAGTAAATGCATAGAACTGGAGATTATTATGCTAAGTGAAATAAGTGGGGATGCGGGGATGGAGGTTCACCAGATTTGGGGGGGATGGGAGAAAGGAAAGGAGGATGGGAATGGGAAAGACAGTATAATGAATTGGCCATAGCTTTTCTATGTTCACATATGAATACACAACCATTGTAACTCCACATCATGTATAACCGTAAAAATGGGAAGTTATACTACGTGTATGTATGATATGTTAAAATACATTCTACTTTCATGTATAACTAAAAAGAACAAATAAAAAATTTTCTTAAAAACTAAAGAGGCTCTGAAACCAGACAGATCAAGGAGACACAAATAATTTCAAAGGCACACATTTTATTTTGTTTCTTGAATCAAGGGCTGCTGTTGGAGCCAGGGGTATTTTGTAGGTAAGCAGATCTAACAGTTTCACTGGGTGGTCTTGTACTATTCTTTGACATGTCATCTCATCTTTTTTTTTTTTTTTTTTGGTGTTATTTCCAAGTTTTTGATGATATTTCTTTATATTATGATATTTAGTTATATTAATGTTTATAAATTTATTGTCATCAGCAGGAAAAACTTATTGAGCTACTGGTATGTGAGGAATGCAAAATATTGATACATATTTACTCATTGCAACTAAGAAGGCAAAATACATATCAAAATTCTATTTTAAGAAAAGATAAGCAATTTTGTAACATGCCAAAAAAAAAAAGTATTGAACAGTATTTCCCAAATTGTATTTCACACCACACTAGTCTTGAGATATTTTCTGTGAAATAAACCAATATGTCTGGCTTCAAATAAGTTTGGTCATTACTTAACCATACAGTCTCATTTAGAGGCCCAATCACACATCTTGACAATCCAAATGCTCTAAGACACTTCATAGAAAAAACAACTTATTTAATTTTATTCAAACTAGTATTTATCGCATTTATTTCATCACCACACTTCTTTTGTTAAAGTCTATTAATATCTCCTAGAGATAGGGCTCAAAAAAACATGTATTTTTATTCAAAGATATATTTTGAACTACAAATATATGCCAGGTACTGTGCTAAATAATGACTGATGTCGTTCTAATTTTAAGCAGAAAAGTACTATTCTCATGCTGCATGTGTCAAACAAATAAGTAGGAAACAAGTTAGTGAAAGTATTTTTGGAATATGGTAATTTGGGTCCTTTCTACTAATCAAACAACACAGCTCTTGTACCTACATACATGTGAGCATGCACACACACACACACATGCACACATGCACACATGCACACATGCACGCACAAACTTAAAAAAAAAAGAAAAAATATGATATATATCATCATACTATGAGACTGAAGAGCTATTAAGATTAGTCCATTGGCTCTAATAAAACTAGAAATATACCATCATGGTGTTTGCCTTATGCACCATAAACAAAATATTCTTTAAGTCAGCTCTATTTTCTTCCTCACAAGAGGGAAAGATATTATTTCTTTTTTATCTTCTACATATCTCTGGGGATTTATTTCTACATCTGTCTATATGGGTGTTACTTTTTCCTAGGGAAATCTTGGTTTTACAGAGTAAAACACAAATCATAATTTGGCTTCAGAAGATACATCCACAATTTATTTCATATACCTTTTTTTTTATGGTTCTTTTCCCCAAAGCATTTAATCACAGAAGGTAGAGGCAGATGCAGGACTGAGAGATGGCCCTGCCCATAGACTTTCTGAGATGAGAGTCATTTTTTTAAA
>PVHX01016745.1:0-42149 GCA_004024805.1 Geosciurus inauris
TTTCATGCCACAGAAGCACTAGCTGGAGAAAGCTTTATTTTCTGAAAGAAAATTACAAAGAAATTTCACTTGGATGATGCATTTGTGTTACCACCCACTTCTCCCTTCAGAGTGGATTCAACCAGAATAAGTGTACTTAGCCAAGGGAAAAAAAGTGGTGAGGCATGGAAACTCCAAGCAATGAACAATGGAAGGTGATGATAATGGAAATGCTTTGCGGGGGGCTGGGATTGTAGCTCAGTGGTAGAGCGCTTGCCTCGCATGCGTAGGGCACTGGGTTCGATCCTCAGCACCACATAAAAAATAAAAATAAAGATATTGTGTCCATCTACAACTAAAAAAATATTTTAAAAAAAGAAATGCTTTGTAGTAGATAACACATGTATTTATATTTTTGATACACATTTTTTAAATTCAAAAATTATAATGTCTTATTCTAAACATGTTAGAATTAAAATCAAGAATAGCAGCTTGAAATACACACACACACACAAAAACAGGAATAGCAGCCAAAATCAACAACCACAGAACAAATCACAAATTCCAAAATCTTTCTGTTTAATTTTCATTCCAAAGTTTCACTCAAAACTACTTTAAATATTGTAATAAATTGCTTAACTGGATTATTAACTAAACCAGGCTCACTTCTATAAGATTCTCTGTAATTTGGTCAATTACACAGGTAGATGTCGAGCCTCTATCAATTGAGCTGGTGCAAACATTAAAATTATATAACTTGAAAGAGAGAGAACTCCAGTAAACGTGTGGGCACTAGAATCTTGCACTCATATATCAGATTCTTGGACTCTGGGAGCTAGAGTTTGGGGTCATTGCTATTATTATTCTACTAGAATATAAGCTTTACCCAAACAGGTAAAGGCAGAAAATAAAGGTTAAAAAATCAAAAGAAACTCTTGGGACTGCCCATGCTCTGCCCCGTTGCCGTCATCTGCAGTGTTCCGTGGAACAGGTTTCCCCTGTGAATTCCAAGTTGTTGATTGATTTACCATGTTCTTGCTCTGCCTCTAATCAGGGCTTTGCACCTTTCCGTGAGAAAAAAGGAGGCTTATGAAACAAAGAAGAAATGATGACGGGTTGTGAAGAGTAAAGTTTATTTTTAGGCCAGGAAGTTACATCTAGTTAGAGAATGGAATCTTTTATGTCTCTGATTTCCATACCTTTTACAACCAAGTTGCTTAAATATGAAATGCATTTCTTAAGCAAGAACTTGTATTTAAGCTGGGCTTGGTGGCACACTCCTATAATCCCAGCACTTTGGGAGGCTGAGACAGGAGAATTGTGAGTTCAAAGCCAGCCTCAGCAATGGCGAGGCGCTAAGCAACTCAATGAGACCCTGTCTCTACATAAAACACAAAATAGGGCTGGGGATGTGGCTCAGTGGTCAAGTACCCCTGAGTTCAATCCCTGGTACCAAAAAAAACCACAACCTTGTATTTAAATATAAACAGATACTAGTTAATTATTCCTATTTAATTAAGACAATTTGGTTTCTGTCCTATAAAGCAAAGTGGCTATAAGTCATGAAGTAGGTTTTTTTAGAAGACTGAAGCAATGTGTGATCTTCTAACTTCCAAGCAGTGGATAGAGCACTGTAGGAAATCTCTTTAGAGCACTGTTAAATTAATTCTGTTTTGTGTCAGATGGGGTGCACACCTGTAATCCCAGCTACCAGGAGACTTATGCAGGAGGACCATAAGTTCAAGGCTAGTTTGAGCCTCTTAGTAAGAACCTGTTTCAAAACTTAAAAATAGCGAAACGTGGTGGTGCACTCCTGTAATCCCAGAGGCTTGGGAGGCGGAGGCAGGAGAATCGTGAGTTCAAAGCCAGCCTCAGCAATGGTGAGGCACTAAGCAACTCAGTGAGACTCTGTCTCTGAATAAAATACAAAAGAGGGCTGGGGATGTGGCTCAGTAGCCAAGTGCCCCTAAGTTCAATCCCCGGTACCCCCAAAAAATAAAAAATAAAAATATAAATGTTAAGGGCCAGAAATGTCGCTCAGTGGTACAGTGCTTGCCTGGTGTGTGTGAGGCCCTGAGTTCAATTCCCAGTACCACAAAACAAACTGTTTTGTTTCATAACTGACAGTAAATGTTACTAATACCAAGCCAGTAAGGGTAGGAGGGAGGCTGGTCCAGTTCTCTCATGATTTCCTGTGTTTCACTGACCTACTTCCTGTGATTCCCAAGAAATAACAAGATCAGGAAAATGCAAATAGACCAACTTTTCAAAACAGTCTTTCATCAAAGAAGTAATACATTCTTCTTGTAGCTAAATTAGAAAATAGGATAAACAAAAAGGAAAACTACCACCTGTTTAAGTATATATCCTTTCAGACTTTTTCTTTGCTTCTATATGCCTGTTGAGTTGTAGCCAAGATAAGCCTACTTGGGTTAAAAAGAAAAAACTTTATGAGGAGTTTGAGTTTTTGGTTTCCTTGTTTGTTTGCAGTACTGGAATTGAACCCCAGAATGCTCTACCACTGAGCTATCTCCCCATCCCTTTTTATTTTTTATTTTCATATTTGTGAAGACTGATTTTAATTTGGGACATGTTCCAAGCACCTGAGTATCAAGGAGAACCAGCCACTATGAGGCAGCTGCCTTACTGGTGTTCAGCGCTCTTCTAAGAATCCTTGTGGTTTGTGGGTTCACAGCAGAGACATTCTGGCAGGGGAGGGCCCCTGTGACTCTGAGGTACATGTAATGAGTGTGACATCATTTGCATTATTTTCAATGACTTCTTTTTACTTGACCTTTCCCCCTTTTAAGGGGAGGGAGAATACCCTAAAGGTAAATGACTTACCTCTCCCTCCTCTTGCGGGGAGAGGGGTGCATGTGTGTTGTTTGTGAGCATGCCTAAATGTAGATGTGTAATAGCTACAAAAGAGCTTAACCAGAGCAGAAAGAATCAGGATAATTAATTAAGGGAAAATACCCTCGTTCAAATACACAAGGAGTGTTTCTAGTCAGCTTCCAGTTGCAGGATCCAGAGAGGCCAGGCTAAAAGGCCCCAGTGTGCTGGCCTAACACAGGCCTGGCCTGTTTGTTCCAGTGTCATAAAGAGGCTCCAAAGGCTTCAGAAACACAATTGCCAATCCCAGTGCAACTCAGTTATGTGAAAATCAAAAGTTCTTACCTTTATGTCACTGATAGAGTAAACTGTAGTCATCAACCAAAGAATAATCAGGGTCATCTGCAGAGGACAGAACATAGAACAGCATTCTTTTTTTCATGATAAGATCTTAGCCCTTTTCAAACCAAGGTACTCTACTTAAATATCTGGGTGACTGCCCTTTTGTAAGGAGAAAATGTATCTGGCAACAAAACCTATAATTGTCATGACTACAAACCAGAGAACATTCTAGAAGTCCCTATTATGACTTCTTTGTTCATGCCCAGATATTAGTGTCCATAGTAAAGTCATCTTCAAAAATGTACAAAATAGCTGGGTGTGGTGGCACACGCCTGTAATCCCAGCATTTAGGGAAGCTGAGACAGGAGAATAGTGAGTTCAAAGCCAGCCTCAGCAGCAGCGAAGCGCTAAGCAACTCAGTGAGACCCTGTTTCTACATAAAACACAAAATAGGGCTGGGGATGTGGCTCAGTGGTGGAGTACACCAGAGTTCAATCCCTGGTACCAAAAAAAAAAAGTACCAAATAGCTGGGCGCAGCGGCACACACCTGTAATCCTAGTGGCTCAGGAGGCTGAGGCAGAAGGATCTCAAGTTCAAACTCAGCCACAGCAAAAGCAAAGCACTAAGGAACTCAGTGAGACCCTGTCTCTAAATAAAATATAAAATAGGGCTGGGGATGTGGCTCAGTGGTCGAATACCCCTGAGTTCAATCCCTGTACCAAAACAAACACAAAAAACAAATGTACAAAATAATACTCTACTGTCATGTATAACTAAAAAGAACAAAAAAATGTACAAAATGAAGTCCCACATAATCAATTGGTAATTTTTAGACAATAAGAAATAAAATAACTTAAATCAACATATTATTCAAAGATATAATTTCAGGACTATATTTTTATCAATCATTACATTTTTACTGAGCCATATACAGAGTAAGTTGTTTTCTTCCCTCATTCCCTTGAATGCAGGTAGATAACACTTTTTTTCCTTTAACTAGTAAATATGTTTGAGCACCTAGTATGTACATAGGACTATGTTAGGTATAAGTAGTGATTCAAGAGAATATTAAGTGTCTCCTCTCAAGGATCTTGTAATTATCCAGGGAAAAAAACTAACAAGAAGTGCTGAGTTGTGTGCTTCTCCCAGAGGAATCCTAGGAGTTCAGAGAAAAAAAGAGACCAACCAGTGTGATCAGTGAAAGATCCCATTATGGGCAGTGTACAAAATTTATAATATTAAGTTTCATGCTTCCAGATATCTGTATCTTCCATAAGTTACATATCTGTGTATTCCAAAGGGAATTGTATCACATGATCCAAGTTGAAATAATCTCTGATAAGATTGTCATATAATAAGTTTCTTTTGGTACTTTAGTAGTTTAATTCTCTTGGATAGACTATAAAATAAACCACCAATTACCAAATTTCACTCTGTGACAAACAGTATTACCATGAGATTCTAATACAGGTTCATCCTCTTGGGAATTTAATCCTATTTAATCCTTTCTTTCCTCCTTATTTCAAAATTTTAACTCTTCAATCTTAAAGAAAACCTGACTTAAGAATATCAAAAGGCCTTTCTTGATGGCTTACCTGGTATACTTTTAGGAACTGGGAAAGGTCCTCTCCTGTAAGACATGAAAACCAAAGTCCTTCACATAAGTTTATGTTATTTTTATAATTTTCTACTTCATACTACAAACACATTATACTCTTTATTAGATCGGTTTTTGCACAAAAGGGCCAAGAAACCTCAGATAAGGCAAATGATCTGCAGCCCTGACCTACTAAAATCTAAGGTGTAGACATGATTTAGTGCCAAGCAGCAGATGCATAGTGCAGGGTCCTGTCCTTGCAACCCAGGCTGGCAGGATTAAAACCCCAGCTGTGTGGGCAAGATTTACTGTTCTCCTGGTGCATCAGCATCTTCTTAGAAAGACTGAGAAATACTAACAGGTCCTACCTCATTGTAAGAATTAAGACTTCTAATTCACATTAACTATTGTGAACAGTGCCTGGCATTCTTAAATAAGATACTGAACATGCAATCTCTCCCAAACACTGCCCATCTTTCCTACAATTGGACAGAAAATTCAACAGCTTAGACTTCTAACTGACTATGTAAACAGAAGTTTCTCTTCCCTCAGAATCCATAATATGAGAGGCAGCAAACTTTTCCTATTAAGGGCCCAATGGAAAATGATTTACTGTTTCTGTAGTGACTCTTCAGCTATAGTGGAAAAACTAAACAAACCATGACCCACTAAGAGTAGCTGTGTCCCAATATGTGTCTCTGCATGAACATTGAAATTTGAATTTCATATGATTTTCACATGTCATGCAATAGTAGCCTTATAATTTTTTTCAGCTATTTAAAAATTTAAAAACTTAAGTCACAGGCCCTAAAAAAACAGGTAGATCAACCGGGCATGGTGGCACGTGCCTGTAATCCCAGCGGCTCAGGAGACTGAGGCAGAAGGATCACGAGTTCAAAGCCAGCCTCGGCAAAAGTGAGACACTAAGCAACTCAGTGAGACCCTGTCTCTAAATGAAATACAAAATAGGGCTGGGGATGTGGCTCAGTGGTCGAGTGCCCCTGAGTTCAATCCCTGGTATACTACCTGCCCCCAAAACAAAAAACCAGGTAGATCAGATTTGACTCACAGCGGCCACAGTTTGCTGACTCCTGCTATAAGAAAAGTATAAGATACATCAAAGGAATAATAATGATCACATTCAGGCATGACAGTCCTCCTTGAACTATGATCAATAAAATCCACTTAGCACTTGTGCTCGAAGTGCTATTTCTTAAAAGCTAGCAACCTCGCTCTGCACAGGCAATGGTAGATGCATTCCCACTGTCATGTCTTTACGTGACAAATATGTACATTTATGTTCGTCAATTAAAAATAAACTTTATAAAAATAGACTATGTTTTAGAAGATTAATGATAAAAACACTTCTTAAAAGTATCTTCATGTGAAAGCAGCTGGTTGTTACCTTGTCAAGTTAGGCCCTGTGGTCTTTCCTGGTGGGGCTGCATTCCGCTGGGGGCAGTAGAAATTCTCATACATGACGGGTGCTAGGAGAGTCATCAAGGAGCGAAACGTTATGAAGCTGCAGGCTGGATCTGGAATGTCCTCCCAAGGCTCATACATTAGAGGCTTGGTCCCATTTGGCACTATTGGGAGAAGTGGGGCCCAGGAGGAGACCTTGAGGTCATGGACAGTGTGCCCTGGGAGGAGACTGTGGACCCTGCTCTCTTGTCCTTCACTTTTTCACATTCCAGCTTTGAGGAGAGCCACTGTTCTGCCGCACACTCCCCACTATGATGTGCTGCCTTACCACAGGCCCCAAAGCAACGAGCCAACCAACCACGGACTGGAACCTCAAAACTGGGAGCCAGAACGAACCCTTTCTCTTATAACTTTCTTTATTTCAGTCAGGAAGCTAACACAGCAGGTGTCTTACACCCTCAGACATCTGACTAGAAAGACTAATGGAATGGCTCAAAAAGTTCTCCCCACCCCAACCCCCATTCACCTGGTGGAATCTGTCCAGTTTTGCGTTGATTCACAAAGTACTCGATGTCCTTCTCGATGCTGCACATTTCTAAAGTTTTACGAACTTGTTCATACATCTAACAAAAAGATGAACCATTAGGTAAAAGTATGTCAATGATAATTGTGCTACAGCTCCTTTAAGAAGGCGGCTCGAGCCAGGCACAGTGGGCAGGGCTCAAACCTATACTAGCAGTGACTTGGAAGGCTGAGGCAGGAGGATTGCAAGTTCAAAGCCAGCCTCAGCAATTTAGTGAGGCTCTAAGCTACTTAGCAAGACCTTGTCTCAAAATAAAGAGTAAAAAAGGACTGGTGATGTGGCTCAGTGGCTAAGAGCCCCTAGATTCAATCCCTGGTACCAAAAAAGAAAAGGAGATTTGAGCCAGACATGGTGGTACACACCTATAATCTCAGTGACTCAGGAGGCTGAGGCAGGAGGATCACAAGTTAGAGGCCAGTCTGGGCAACTTAGCAAGGCCTTGTCTCAAAAATAAAAAGGGCTGGGGGGTGTAGAGTGCCCCTGGGTTCATGCCCCAACACCACCCACACAAAAAAGAGGTTTGGTGAATGGCTGACTCCCAAATTTTGTTTTCAAAAGAAACAAACACATTCCCAGGCCCCAGGCTAATATAAGGGTTTTTGTGCATTTGTGCTATTAATTTTTTTAAATGCCAGGAAATAAATGTATCTTTGTGTCAAGACAAAAGCTTCAGTTGTAAAATGCTTTTTAAAAAAACTATATTACCCAAAACTAGATACCAAGTCCCATGATACAAGACCAAGGCCACATACAAATACAAAGACAATTGCTTAACTTGAAGAAAAATTTTTCCATTCAATTCTAAGAGTTTTCTCGGTGTTAAGCCATTCTTTTAAAGTGAATGTCTTATCTAATCGAGAGTGAGAATAGTTCTCAGCAAAGACACTTGTGATAACCTGAGATGATGCTCTGAGATCCAGGGACCTGATGTGGCTGTGCAAAGTATGGAAATACAGCTAAAGAACATCTTAAGCCCTGCAGGGACAATCAGCCTGGGCATGGGTCAATCTACAGTACTTGGTGCAGTCCTGAGTGATCTTATTCCAGACTGGAGCAGTCTCTGGGACTCATATTCATGCTGTGACATCTGTCTTCCATCCATTAAGCTGTCTTTGGGTTCCTTTCTCTGCTCTCCTGCCTTAATTCTGAATGTCTTAATTAGAAAGTCATGGTGAAAAAATGGATCAGGAGTCAGACAGGTTGCATGTTTATCTGGGCCCTTGTATCAAGTCAATGTGTGGCCTTGGGCAAGTCACTTTACCTCTCTCCATGGGAACAGGGAGAGAGGATGAACTAAGTGCCTGTGGTTCTTTTCTTCTAATGAATCCAGTATGCAGAGCTACAGTCCTCTGTGGAGCCTCTGACTTACATCATCGCTTTTGACACATTGTTGTGATAGCTGATTCACATGTACCCACAGTGCATTCCGGAAGAAATTTATTCGTTCACATTCTTGAGCCTCCAACACCTACAGAAAGACAGCTGTTTGTACATACATATGCAGAGAAAGGAGCCATCCTTTAGACTGGCTGTGACTTAAACAGTGTCAACCTCCAATTGTCTGTAAGCTTATTGTCCCATGGGGTACTCCCCCGCCCCCACCATTAAAGAAGCTCATAAACTCTCAGCACAGACAACATAAATGGATCCTAATAGTATATTAACACAAACAGGATTGGATAGAGTTCTGAAGGTAAGACATAATGATGATCACAGACACCAATGTTCCAGCCTGAGTTCCAGCAGACATTTCCAAACGCCTCATGAATATCTCCACCCGCATAGCCTTCCAGAGCCCCACACTCAAAACACTCCCCTCATACTCTGGGATAAATTAATTTGACAAGTAAAATCGTCATAATTGTTGAAGCTGGTTGATGAGGACATAGGGGCCCTCTTACTTGTCTTTTGTCTTTGGGTATGTTTAAATTTTTCCATAATAAAAAAAAAAGTTAAAGTAAAAGTCACTGCCTAAATAAAAGTTTTTTGGATATAAGCAAATGCCAACTTTTAAAAAATCAAGCTATTCAACAAAGTGGATGATGTCCTATTCAATAGTAACTGTTATATATATTAACACTTTTTAAAACATTGAATGCCATAGCTGCTACATTTTTAAGCTTTTTATAATACAAAACTTGAGCCAGGCACAGTGGTGCACACCTATAATTCCACTATTTGGAAGGCTGAGGCAGATGGATCTCAAGTTCCAGGCCAAGTTCCAGCAACTTAGTGAGACCCTGTCTCAAAATTTAAAAAGAGGAGGTGGGAAGACAAAAGGACTGGGAATATAGCTCAGTGGTGAAGCATCCCTGGTTTAAATCTTAGTACAAAAAAAAATGATAATATAAAACTTGAAACATATACAAGAGTAGAGAGAATAATGTAATGAGTCCCTGTGTATCTATCACCAAACATTTATCAACCCAAGACGTATTCTGTTTTACTGGTATCACTACCAACTACCTTACTGCCTGTGTAATTTGAAATAAATGCTTTATTCCACCTGTATTTTTATTACAGAATAGTTCATATAGAATCATAGAGAGCAACATAGTGAATCCCCACATACAAACCACCCAGCTCAGTCAGCATCTTGGGCCGTATTTGCATCAGATTTTGGCAAACTCCCTGTGGGTCTCCCCCAATATCTATCACTTTCTTCCTTTCCTCAGAGATGACCTAAATATTATCATTCCCATGCAAGTTTTAGTAGTACATATGTATCTATGAAATGTATATGACATTACTTTGCAACTTTTAAAATCTTATAAAAATGGGCTCATTCCAGGCTTTTCATGAGGGTGTGAAGTTGGGAAAGTAAAGCAGAAAGAAGTACTTTAGTGGTGACATAGTGACCAACTGTATCAAATGGTAGAGGTCAAAAACCAAAGATTAGAAACCACAAAGGCTGGGCTGGGGTGTAGTCCAATGATAAAGCATTTGCCCAGTATGCGTAAGGCTCTGGTTGATCCCCAGTACCACAAAAAGTAAAATAAAAAAGTAAAATGGAACTGTACAAAAGCCCACTGGACCTCACACCAAGGAGATCTTTGGTGACCTCTAAGAGAGAAGGAAGCAGCTGCAGGAAAGCAACGTTAGACTGGGACAAGGACTAGAACTTCAAAATTTGTGATCCAGGCACGGTGGCTCAAGCCTGTAATCCCAGCACTAAGGAAGACTGAGACAGGAGAATCACGAGTTCAAAGCCAGCCTCAGCAACTGTAAGGCACTAAGCAACTCAGTGAGACCTTGTCTCTACATAAAACACAAAATAGAGCTGGGGATGTGGCTCAGTGGTCAAGTGCCCCTGAGTTCAATCTCTAGTACAAAAAAAAAAAAAAAAAATTGTGGCCAGGGCTCAGTACTGAAGAGAATACATTAAGGTCTTGCTTTTAATTCCCAGCGCGTGTGAGCGCACAGACACGGCCATGAAGAGGGTAGCAAGAGCTGGTGGAATTTAAAGCTAGGAATGGCCTGTGTCTGCATACAAGACAGCAGCAGTTCATGTTAAAAAGCGCTGTGCCCAAGGGGGTGAGAAAAAGCCAACCAGATGAGATTAAATCTTGACAGGGCAGGGAGCCGCCCCTTTTCCCCTCTCACAGGAAAAAGGGGGCTGTGGATCAGTGGTTCTCATATTCAAAGAAGGTCACTGGGCCCAGAGTTTCTGACTCCAAAGTTCTGGGCTTTGTCTGAGACTCTACATTACTAACAATTTCCCAGGAGATACTCATGCTGCTGGTCCTGGAACCATAGCTTGGACAACTACTGGTAAGGAAACTTCTAGAAAAAGTGACAGAAACTTGATGAAGTTTTTGGACTATGTCTTTTAAATTTTCTCTGGGAAATCATGAGGTCATATGCTGAACATGAAAGGGGATAATGGTGAAATGGAAAAGTGACCTCAATGACTGCACATCAGCTGCCTGCATTCCCCCTAGAACCCAGCAAGTACAGGCAAGGCTCTCAAAGTTCATTACTAGACTCAGCCAACCATTAAGTGATTCAGGTGGTTCTTGCCTGCACTGACCAAACCTTAGACTAAAGCTCTGGACAGAGTTGGACAGCATGTTCAGGATGGGGAGCAGGCAGAAGGATGAGGCTTGGAAGAAAGTATTTCAGTTCTTTCCCTTCGTCACTGAATCTCCTGATTTCTAGCACCCTCGAGGTCTTTAGCTGAATGAGAATCAGAGTGCTATAATAAGAGGTAGGGTGCTTCTACAGAAGTAGAGTCTACAGGTTCTAGGCAGAAGACCTGCCCTGGGTCCTGAGACGCTCCTGGTTGTGGTTACCTCGCAGGCCTTGATGTGCTCACTCTGCCACTCTTCTCGGACCTTGTCCAGCATGTTGATATGCAGCATGTACGCTTTATCTGCAAAAGAAGGGAGGAGTGTGGCTTCAGAAACTAGACAGGCTCATCAGAGTTGAGTTCAGGAGTCCCCGGGAGCTCTGAATGCTGGAAGGCCAAAATTACATCTTTCACTCTCACAATGTCTTTGTGAAACAAGCAAAGGTGGATGTCACTTTCTTTGAAACATTGAATGAAACATTGAGCAAGAAATGCCCCAAGGAAAAGTGAGAGCTGAAGAGGAACCTCAACCAGGGTTTTCTTTGTCTAATACTATTACGATGGTTTCCATTGCTTTTTGTTTCCAGGAAAACCATCAGACAAGGGATGCAAAAGGAACTCCTCTGAGATCCAAAGGGGCACTAAGCCATGTTAGTCTAGATTTGGAGGCTTCTGAAGTGACCATCCTCACAACAGGCTGTCTCCTGCAAGATATTCTGGGAAGTGGTTAGATTTCTGTGATAAGGCCTTGCCACTTGGCTGATTCTTCCAAAGCAGATAAGGGCTACCAAGGCTGAAACAGGCTTTTAGACAGATGTCTCCAAAAGTCATCGCACGCCCGATTATAGAGCAGCTACCACATGTCTCCCACCACCTTTCACTCAGGCCTACCACAGCAAGACCTCAGCAGACAGTTGTCAGAATCTGTACCTAACCTGTGTCCTCCCACTACCTGGGGTCTGCTGTCCCTTTCTTCCTCCCCCCACCAACATCCCTACATGCCTTTCCTTACCTTCCTTCTTCACTTCTGATATTTTGCTAATCCTACTTTATATACTTCTGTTCTTTTCCTGGAGGTTAAGATAACACAAACCCTACCACCAACCCTCCCCATCCATGGGGGCAGCCCCCTCACCAGAGTCTTCTACTGCAGTCTTGGAAGTTGCAAGTTTCACAAAAAGCTGTGAGGACAGAAAAGAACAAGAGATCAGAAATGCTGGACTCGGCAAAACAGATGGAAAAGCAATGACTGTGACAAGGTGAGGACAAGTCCCTCGGGAGCAAATCATTGAACCTCCCCTTTCATCTTCTCCCCCTTAGAAAAGAGTCGTAAAGCACCTTGCCCCTGCCTTCCTAAAGACATTGCCTGCCTGGCTGACAATCTTATACTGACATTTTATAAAACTACATTTCTCATCCACCCAAGAAAGAAGTAGCCTGACAACAAAGAATACGAGAGTTGAGTTTTTAAAAAGGTGAACAAAATCAGACCTCTAATGCCACCTCTTGCTCCCCCATGGCCATACCTCGCTAGTGCTTTTTCCCAACTCCAAAAATGTGACAAGGGTTTTTCTGGGTCAGAAGACTGTAATAAGTTAAAGGAAGACATTTCCTTGGCCTTAGGGTACAAGTCCATTTTTAAATTAAAATTCTTAGGCCCCATGCAGTAGCACACATCTGTAATCCCAGCTACTTGGGAGGCTGAGGCAGGAAGATCACAAGTTCAAGGCTAGACTGGGCAACTTAGCAAGACCCTCTCTCAAAATAAAATAATTAAAAAGGGGATGTAGCTTAGTGGTCCGGCATTTGCATAGCACATGTAAGGGCCTGGGCTCAGTGTCCAGGACCACCAAAAAAAAAATTCAGTTGGTTTTAAACTAATAGATGTAAATCTCAGATTTATCATGTTGTGGGCCCTCCCAGGTACCTTTTCTTGTTGTTTCTGATTTGCCATGTTGGCACTCCGGTGGACAGCCTGTTCCGCCTCATCTTTGTCCCGACATTTCTGTTCATAGTTCTTCTTTGCCTTTATTACAAACGAAGAGAGAGGCAAGACAGGTGAGCAGGCTGTAACTGTGAAAAGCAGCCACCCCAGCCCACCACGCCCAGCACAAACAGAGCACTCTGTGATCACCACTAGACTGTGGCTCCCAGAGGACAGTTGCTCTTTCTTGTCAATCTTTGAAAGGTCTCTCTAGCTCCATCCTTCCTCCAAATTATGGATGGAGTGGCAATTCCATCAAGGAAATAATAATTCCTATTTGGTAACACAAAACACATGAGCTCTAAAAATTGACAGAAATAAAAGATGGAATTTGAAATAGGTAAAATTAAAATATTTATGTAATTCTAAGATGTGTAACCCAACATTTATATGACATTCATAATCAGAATTTATGTGCAATCCATTTGGTTACTGGTACTAATTCATTCTAATTATGCCTCTATATTCTAATATGCTGTACAATTCTAGAAGGTGGGAAGGGTACTGATACCATCATTTCTTTATCTTTGGTATAGTCATGTTCCTTTTTAATTTAAAGAAGTTTGCTTTACATAATTTACAAGTAGACCATGGTCTATTCTATGCCACCCTTACTATCAGTATTACAGAAACAGTTCAAAAAAAATAATCATTAATGAGTCAAGAACTAATGGTCTGCTTCAACTATGGAAACAGAGCCTTAACTTGCTTAAACAAAGCAAAGCTGCAAATTGAACGATTAGGTAATTGTAGGAAAAAACACTTGCATAAGAATGAAGACCACCCCTTTCTTGTCCTTGTTTGGCTGGTAAATCAGAGATCAAGTGCTGGAGGCTGGGGAATAGGTTCAAAACCAACCTTACCATTGTCCGATTGTTCTTTTCCTTTTTCCTTTAGCATTTTAGCATTTATTTCCAAAAATGGGAACTTACCAAATATTGCTTTTTAACTTACTTTTCTAATGCATTGTGAACATGTTAGCATGTCAACAAATACCTTCAACATAATTTTAAATGAATAATTTGCATTATAATAGATGGGTGTATTTTTGACTTTAAATTTTTAGTGCAAGCCAGGTGCAGTGGCTCATGATTGTAATCCCAGCACTTTGGGAGGCTGAGGCAGGAGAATTGCGAGTTCAAAGCCAGTCTCAGCAATGGCGAGGCGCTAAGCAACTCAGTGAGACCCTGTCTCTACATAAAACACAAAATAGGCCTGGGGATGTGGCTCAGTGGTCAAGTAATCCTGAGTTCAATCCCTGGTACAAAAAAAAAAAACAAAAACCCTGTATTTATATCTGCATACACACACACATATATATCTTTTATGTATTTATATCTGCCATAAAGGGGCAGCCCAGCAGACCATAAATCTTTAGAAAATAACCATTCTACTGCAGCTAAACATCAAAGAAAACACTGAGGCCCCACCTGCACACATGCCAGCAAAGGCCAATGGAGGCTGCAAAGAGGAACCTACTCCCCTACCCAGGCAGCATCAGTGGAAGAACAAATGAGAACTGAAACTTTCATGAATCAGGAGGTAGCAAAGCCACACAAACAGGGTGCCAGTGGCCGTTATGTGGAAAGCTTGGACTTCCACTCCCACCTGGCAGTACTGAAGTGGCCCCCACCCCAGATGATGGCAGAGGAAGTCTAATGAAGAATCAGAACTTCAACCACTCTCCAGTCCTAAAAGGGCCACGCCCACTCTGTGGTTTTAGCAGAGACCAAAGTGGGAACCTGGACTTTTACCCCCATACAGAAGCTGCCCCTGCTGGAAGAGTGTCAGAGGAAGCCATCTAACACAGAAGGTACAAATAAGATTCAGAGTCTTGTAACATAACACCAGAATGTCCAAAATCAATCAAATGTCACACATATCAAGAACCAGAAAGATATCAAACTGAACAAACAATAAAAAAGGTCATTCACCCATGTCAACATTAAGTTGACAGAG
This sequence comes from Geosciurus inauris, assembly GCA_004024805.1. NCBI lineage: Eukaryota > Metazoa > Chordata > Mammalia > Rodentia > Sciuridae > Geosciurus > Geosciurus inauris. Next base: position 14,769 of record PVHX01016745.1, read on the forward strand.
ATGTCAGGATTCTCTAAAAAAAGGTTAAAGCAGCCATTATAAAAGTATTCAGTAAGCAATTGTACACTTGAAGCAAATGAAAAAATACATAGTATTGGCAAAGAAATAGAAAATCCAAGAAACAGATGCTATAAAGAAGAACAAGATGAAAATTTTAGAACAAAATAATACAATGACCAAAAAACAAAAACTCCATGGATGGGCTTAACAAGAGAAGCACAGAAGAATCAGTGATCTGAAAGATAAATAGTAGAAATTAGTATCAACAGAGAGGAAACAGTCTGAAAAAAAATAATAAAGAAGCCGGGCGCGGTGGCTCAAGCCTGTAATCCCAGCACTTAGGGAGGCTGAGACAGGAGAATCGCGAGTTCAAAGCCAGCCTCAGCAACGGCGAGGCGCTAAGCAACTCAGTGAGACTCTGTCTCTACATAAAACACAAAATAGGGCTGGGGAGGTGGCTCAGTGGTCGAGTGCCCCTGAGTTCAATCTCTAATACCAAAAAAAATAATAATAATAATAAAGAGCCTCAGGAACCTTTGGCACAAAAAGAAAAGATCTAACACTCACGGACCTGGGATCTAAAAGGAAAGAGAGAAGATAGGTTGAAAACTTGAAGAAATAATGACTGAAAACTTCCCAAAGTTGGCAAAAGACTTAACCTACAGAGAAGCTAATTAAACTCCAAACAAGATAAAACTCAATTCACTCCAAGACACAAAGTTGAACTTCTGAAAACTACAAACAGAAAATACCTTAAAGCAGAGAAAGTAGGGCTGGAGGTATAGCTCTGGGTTCAATTCCCACCATCACCACAAAAAAAAAAAAAAACAAAAAAAAACCCACCAGAGTTATGACACCTTACACCTTATCTAAAAGAAAAAAAAATCTTGAATGACAGCAGATTAGAAACCACCAAGACCTGAAGAAGTGACACAATGTATTTCAAATGCTAGAAGAAAAGAACTGTCAGCAAGCAATCCCATACCCTGTGAAACTATCCTTTAAGAATAAAAAGGAGGGTTGGGGATATATACTCTCAGCTAGTAGAGTGCTTGCCTCACATGCACAGGCCCTGGGTTCCATCCCCAGCACCACAAAAAAAAAAAAAAAAAATTAAATCAATAAAAAGGAGACAGAAAGTAGAATGATGGGTGCTAGGATCTGGGGAGAGGGGAATGGTGAGTTATCATTTAACGGATCCAGAATTTCAGCTTCACAAGATGGAAATGGTGCTGGAGACGGGTGGTGGTGATGGCCGCCCAATGTGATGAATGTATTTAATAGCACTAAACTGTACATTTAAAATGGCTAAGCTGGGCCCAGTGGCCCACACCTGTAATGCCAGTGACTTGGGAGACTAAGGAAGAAGGTTTACAAGTTCAAAGTTAGCCTTAGCAACTTAGCGAGGCCCTAAACAATTTAGTGAGACTCTATCTCAAAATAAAAATAAAATAGCTAAGGATGTCGCTCAGTGGTTAAGTGCCCCTGGGTTCAATCTCTGGTGCCAAAAAAAAAAAAAAAAAAAGTTAAGAAGGTGCATTTTCTGTTACATGTATTTTACCCCAAAATAAAAAAGGTTGGAGCTGGGCACGGTGGTGCACACCAGTAATCCCAGCAACTTCAGAGGCTGAGGCAAAAGGATAGCAAGATCAAGATAAGCCTCAGCAACTTAGCAAGACCATGTTTCAAAATAAAAAATAAAAAGGACTGGGAATGTAGCTCATTGGTAAAGCACATGCCTAGCATGCATGAAGCTCAGAGTCAAACTCCAGTAAAAAGAAAAAGAAAAAATAATTATGGAGAAATCAAGATTAAAGAAAATTAAAAGTGTTTGTCACTAGCAGACCTATTTGAAGGTTTAAAAAAAAAAAAAAAACTTAACCATACAAGAAGAAACCTTGGAACATCAGAAGGAAAAAAGAAAGAATGTGATAAGCAAATAGGTAACTACAATAGTCTTCTTTCTCTCTACACTCCAATTTTTTTTTTTTTTTGTACCAGAGGTTGAACCCAGGGTCACTTAATCACAGAGACACATCTCCAGCCCTTTATATTTTTTAAATTTAAAGACAGAGCCTCACTAAAAGCTCAAGCTGGCTTTGAACTCAAGATCCTCCTGCCTCAGCCTCCCAAGTCATTGGGATTATAGGCACATGCTACCATGCCCAGCTAGACATAAGTTCTTAAGAAATGTATTTAGTATTTAAGCAACTTGGCTATAAAAGATATGGAAATTGAAGACATAAAAGACTCCATTCTCTAACTAGATATAACTTTCTTGCCTACAAATAAACTGTACTCTTCACAACCCGTCGTTACTTCTTCTTTGTTTCATAAGCCTCCCTTTTTCTCACCAAGAGATGCAAAGCCCTGATTAGAGACAGCATGAACATGGTAAATCAATCAACAACTTGGAATTCACAGGGGAAACCTGTTCCATGGAACAGTGCAGATGATGACGATGGAGCAGAGCATTGGCAAAAATTGTTAAAACTGATACAGCTGTATGTGTAGGCAGAGGAAATAATTAAGAAAATTATATTTTGATAAAGCTGTCTCTTTAAGTGTGAGAATCTTTGCCTGGATTACTCAAAACACAGAAGATCTAGGGGAGAAGTCATATATTCACCAACATTAGTTCTGCACGATATTGACATTATTTGCCATTTATCCATTGCTTCAAAGAAAAAAGCAATGCAGCAGAACAGACTCCTGCCATCAGTGTTAGTAACACTTTCATGTCATGTCAGAATATCATGAAGATACATCTGTACAAAGACATAGAGATATGTAGGTTCTAATAGTAGAATTCATTGTATCCAGAGTTAACATATTTGTGTAAAGCTAGAGTGAGATCCCTAGCAACTATCTTGCTTCCATCTTGCCTAGAATTTTTTGTAAATTACTTAAAGGAATGAAGGCTTTCACAATTTCCACTGATCTTAAAAGAGTAAAGTGTCACTCAGTGAAACAGGCAAACAATAAAGATTCAAAATAACCACATAGTAAAAACTCCAGTACCACACGATAAATGGCATTGTATAGTATATATGTTTTTGCCTTAACCTAAAATATTTAAATTGACTCGCTTTATTTTCCAAAGTTACCAGAAAGACAACACCATTGTATTTCCACTATTTTGTTTCATTTTCAAGCTTTCCAAGACCTTAAAAAGAAGGAAAGCCAAACCAGTGAAGACTGTTTCCCTTAAAACACCACAAACAATAAATAACAACATTGAGATTTTATTTGAATAGGACTATGCTCATAGAAAGCATAGTATTTCAGAAAATGTCGCCATTACCAAAAGAAAGAGGAGAAGGGGGGGCAGGAAGGGGGAGGAAGGGGAGGAGGAGGAGCAGGAGGAGGAGCAGGAGGAGGGAAAGAGTGTAACTCACATCCATGGTTTTCTTGAATTGTAAATTTCTTTGCTTATGGGCAGCATCCATGATAGTCTCTGTCTGTGAAGAAAGTATAAGCACTATTAATAAAAACAAATCACCATGAATACCAGCTGGTCTTGAGAGCTAAGTGTTCAATATGGATCATCATTTAGCCCTCACACCACCCAGAAGGCTGATAAATTTACTACAAGCATTTCACAAGTGAAGAAACTGCAAAACAGAAGGACTAAACAATTAGTCCACATTCTTATGGCTAATTAATAATAATGCCCATCTTTGAACTCGGGTAGCCACCAGAGCCTGAACACTCAGGGACTATGGAAACTGGCTAATCATTTAAGAGCACTTTCTTTAGTAGAGTTCCTGAAACCAAGGAACTTTGGATTCAGAAAGGAATTTTAAAATTTTTGTTAAAGTGCCTGTGGCCCAAGATAGGTCTTATCTCCGGAGGCTGAAGCAAAAAAATCACAAGTTCTAGGTTGGCCTGGAAAACTTAGCAAGACTTGTCTCAAAATAAAAAATAAAAGGGCTGGGGATGTAGCTCTAGGACAGAATACCCTTGGGTTCAATTTCTAGTACTGAAAAAAAAAGTCTTAATTCTGCAAGCCTATGTCTACACAGTTAAATTAGAGACTTATAAACATTCACTTCTATGGCCTTCAATGACATACCCTTTACCAACAAGGTGCCCAGACAAAATGAAGGGAAGAAGTGTTCACAGAACAGCTGACAAAAGCTATTCTTTATCTCATCTCACCCAGCAAACAGAAACCCCTCCATCAAGTTTACTGGGAAGCAGTTTCTTCATTGTAGTGATGATGTTAATACTTTTATTAACCAAAACAATGGTGGGGCAATAAAGATGTACCTCTTGAACATAATCACAGTAGCTCCCATTTTTCAAGCACTTATGTGCTAAGCAGTTTTCATGCATCACAGCTATAAGTACTCTCATCCTCATTTCCCTGAAGATACGGAACTTGGCTAACTTACCCAAAGTAACATAGTCAGTAAGTGACAGAGCTAAAATCTGAACCCAGGAGCCTGACTCCAGTGCCTTTGTTCTTTATCATTACCCTAATCTACTACTATCCTCGTGATAGCTCTATAAAGCCAAAGAGTATAAAAAAAGAGATGCAACAATTCAAAATGAGCAATGGCTCTGATTTTGTGGAAAAAAATAATATTGAAAATGAAATTCAAATGTGGTTCCCATGGATACATAAAAATTAAGTTTTTTTCCATTTACCATAACACACAACATGGATGGATTTTCAAGACATTTGGATGGAATAATTGAGGGGCTTATACTTCAAATATGAGCTTTGTGGAGTACATGAAATTCTCTTGGGAGAGCCCCAAAGGGCCCTCAGACAATCTAGCAGTCTTCTTTCAGGTCAGGCAAAAGAGAGGTGTCAGGAGGTGGCCATTCACCTGCTAATGGGGAAGACAGCACAGACACAGAGAGAAGGGCTCCAATGTGAGCCCCACCTGAAAAGACACGTTGCAGATCCTTGCCTCTTCCTCTATCAGGAAGAGGATCTGGGTTGATTTATTTAATAATGCTTCCTAATTCTTCCACGCTACATGAGCTGATCAGTTAGCAATGTCAATCTATGCCAATTTCCTTTTAGTTCAAATATACAGATTGCCACTCTTCCACTTGGGAGCTGCTACTACTTTATAGTTGGTGACCCAAGACAGGTCTCCTTATCTCCAAGTTCAAGCACCTGTGTCAAGCACCTTTCAGGTGTTGCAAGTTCCACCACAAGCCAGACCTTTATACTGCCTATTATTCCTCCCTCTGGCTGTAGGAATTTCTGGCATTTGAAAGTTGACAGGATCCTAGAAGGCAGCAATCCAACTCTAACCTGACAAGCAGGATCTGTGGGGTCCAAGAGATGATATGCTTTGCTGAGGGCCACTCAGTGAGTTAGTAACAGGACTTTAGATGCCAGGTCCACCTACCCTGCCTTGATTTAAGTCTCCTCATGTCCATATTCACTTATAGGGTAACCTATTAATGGTGACTCCAGGGAATCAAATGTTCTCTTACATTTGTCCTAGTCTCTTCTAGGACTCAAACTTTCTGTTTAGATTAAATCCAGTAGGAATTTGGTTGTGTTATATGATTGATAATACAAAGGAGTGCAAAAACATCATCACCCCTGCCGTAGGGTGGGAGGAGAAAAGGAGGAAGAGATTTGCAAATGATCCAATAACCCTGCAATAAATTAATGAAGTGGTTGTTTTGCAATCTGTTTTCAGGCCTACCAGATGGAAACACCACTCTCAGTAACCAAGGGGGCTCCTTGCTTTGGAGATCACTCTTCCATAGATGCAAAACAAAGTCTTCCTGTGGCCATCTCGATCTCTGCTGAGATACTAAAACACTGGAGGCACCGGAGCATAGAGTGACTGACCAGGTACTCTCCTTGTCATGCTAAGGAACCTCTGGGCTGAAGAAGAAATCTTAGCACTCTCAAATGTCCAGACTCCTGAGAATGAGACCCAAAATCCCCTCCAACCCACTGGCCCTACTGCTGACCACTCCACCCAATGGCCTTTCAGTGTTGTTTTCTCCAGGATGCTTTCCTCAGCCCCATATATAAAGTTGTGTGTGCCCAGTGTGTTCAGATGGTGCTTTCCTTTCTGCAACAACCATATGAGGCTCGCCATGCTTTATCTTGATTCTAAGTCACATCAGTCTGCCCACATTCTCTGCTTAGTGGGAGAAGGATAACCACATCCATCTTGGTGTCCAAACTTAGAAAATATCAGTTGTCTGAGTGAGAAGCCATTCCACCCACACCACCTCTGCCTCAGGTTTCCAAAAGAAACCAACTGATAGTTTGTTTTTTGATAACTGGAAATGGCTTAATTTCCAAGAAGTGGAAGTCCCAAGCATGTGAAATTTGACCATTAAAAAACAAGAAGTTAGTACTGACACATGCCTCCTAAAGTTTATTTTTTTCAGTCAAATATCTAAATACAGAAGTGGTGCAAGTCCAGAATTCACTGACATGAGTAATTACAAATTTATTAATAAACTTTGGACTTGTCAGAGCTCTGAAGGTATTTTCCTGCCGTAGAGGGAACTTGCATGGTAGCAGCTAATTGAGCATATGCTACTCTGTTGCCTAACAGAATGCAGAGTGTGTTTTTCTAGATATAACAGTTTGGTCTGTGCAAATTGTTAGAAGGGGAAGTTTCAGGAGCCTTGCAAAATCAACAAAACCCTCCCTGAAAGGGTCAGGGCTGTCAAAGACACTGAGAACATGAGGAAATACCAACCCCTCCACTCACAGAGGAAATCACGTGTGCTTACCCTCTCATTGTCTAAGGCTTTTTGCTTCTGAAAAATTGTAATTCCCCTAGTATCGTCGCCCGCCGGCAGGAGACAATAAGGACACCGTTGTTCTTAGAAAGCAGTCTTTATTTTGTCCAGCGCTCTTCTTGCCTTCCAAGGTTCTCTTTGTTCTCCCCTTCTTTTCCCCAGCCTCCTTCTATATACTTTTTCATACAGCAGGAAGTGTTGCCGAGCAGAGTTACAACCAATTAGCAGGAATAGCATTATCAAGCACGAGGGGAAAGCATGAGCAGAATACAGGCATGTATCAGAGCAGGCAATGCTCACGAGCCAAGCATGCACGGTGACGTTGCCGCCAGCCAGTGCTGTGCATTCCTTAAATTGTCCACCTGTTTACTGCAAGTTCCTGGCATATAGCCAGGTTGCCATCTTGAAAGGGCAGGGCGGCTCCCGGATCCAGGGAGCCCGCTCCCCACACCCTAGAGAGGCAGGCAGGGGCAATGTCAGACATTAGGATCTGGCCATTCAATGGGTGTGATGAATGTGCTGTTTTTGCTCAGGAACAGGATTGAACCAGACATGTCCCACAAGCCTGACTCATGAAACTTGAAGAAATGTATGAAAGTGCTTGATATGATGTTCCCTAAATATTCATGGTACTTCCCTAAGAAGTACAGGCTGTGAAATCGGAAAGGGCAGAAGTATGCTAAGACAAGAGCAGTTCATGAATGAATATAATTGTAAAGCAGGCAGGCCCTTTAGAAAATGCTGCCTGGCAGGGTGCAGTGGCACAGGCCTGTAATCCCAGCAGCTCTGGAGGCTGAGGCAGGAGGATCGCCAGTTAAAGCCAGCCTCAGCAACTTAGTGAGGCACTAAGCAACTCAGCAAGACCCTGACTCTAAATAAAATACAAAATGGCTGGGGATGTGGCTCAGTGGTTAGGCACCCTGGGTTCAATCCCTGGTATCAAAAAAAAAAAAAAAAAAGATACTGCTGCCCCCCCAGACACCAGTGCTATCAAGAAAATCAGATCTAGACTCCAATTGCTGAGATGAAGGTAAGGGTAGAACCAGCCTTAATAACTGATTGTTTATTGGATACAAACACTACAGATAATCTCAGGGGACAATGAAAGACTAGGATGCAGAAAGGTTCCAATGGGACCTCCAGAAAAGGTGCAAGAGGTTTCCAAAAGTCCATGCAGAGATGTCCCAGGAGATCTGGAGGAAGAAAATCTTTGGGTGCCAGATAGGGAAACCTTTGTCCCCAGTGTGAGGCCAGGGTTCTAGTTTTGAAGCCCAAATACAGAAAGAAATTCTGGAAGGGCCATACTTGACTATAGGGTCAACCTGAATATAGAAGTCTTTCAGAAACAAAGTAGGAAGGTTATATACAAATCTTTCAGAACAAAATAAAAAGGAGTCAGAAACATGGCTCATCTAGTCTAAGTAATACTTTAATATAAGCCCTGGGATTCTTTTCTTGATCCCTATAACTTCCCAAACATTTGCCAGTTTTATTATTTCTTGTTTGCTCCCATCTCCTTCTATGTAGTTAGAGTAAATCCTGGCGATAGAAAAGAGCCTATGCAATGTGCTCCAAAGACAAAAACAACTTGGATTTCCCAGGGCCCCAGTTTCTCTGTTTGTCAAATAGGATCATTTTGACTACATTATGCACTTCAGACAGAGCATGAGCTTCCTTCATTTCTTCACCCTCCCCTTGATGCCTTCCCCTGAAGTGTGGTCTGGAAGCTCGGTTGGCTGGGATGTGTCAGGAGTTCCCTCTCCATCCCTGGTTTTAATATGGCAGCAGATCTGAAAGAAGAGGAATGCAAGCTAGACCCCTGAATGCTACAAGAATTTCAAAAAGGAGGACTGGCCTGGAGTGGAGAAACAGGTGCAGAGGCATAGCCACCTAGACTGAGTCCAAGTCCCCCAGGGGGACTCCAGTAAAGAAGTTCTCAGGTTAGAAAGAACACAGCTATGTGGAGTAGAGCTCAGCTGAGAAGTTTAATGACAGACAAGCCCAGAGGTTTCTGCAGGAGCAGGAGTGGCATTTTAACACATGCACAAATCCAACCTTTTTCCGTTGTTGCTTTTGCTTTTCCCTGAACTCTTCCATCTTCCTGGCTTCCTCTCTTAGAGTCTGTGCAAGCTGAATGTGACACTGAGCCACATTGTCTACTTCTGCAAAAGAAATTTTAATAAAATAATGACCAAGTTATAGGTGCCTCTAAATTCAAATATACAAAATTATGCATATATACACACACAATACTAAAGCAAGTGGTAGAGTCAAGAACACTACATTTAAGCTAGGTGCGGTGGCGCACCCCTGTAATTCCAGCACTTTGGGAGGCTGAGACAGGAGGATCGCAAGTTCAAAGCCAGCCTCAGCAATGGCGAGGCACTAAGCAACTCAGTGAGACCCTGTCTCTAAATAAAACACAAAATAGGGCTGGGATATGGCTCAGTGGTCGAGTACCCCTGAGTTCAATCTCTGGTACCAAAAAAAAAAAAAAAAAAAAGCACTACATTTAGTCACCAATATGTATTGAGTTTTTTCAGGTGCCTCGTACTGCCCAGGTCACCAAGAACAAAACTAGAAAGTTTTTAGCTTAGCCTTCTGTCCCCAACAGTCACTAATCTAGTGTGTGCCCAGGGCTGGGGAGAAAGATTCAGTCAAGTTATAGCTCATGAAGCTTGCATCCCAGGAGACATTACTGCAGTCAACAGTTTCAAATCTGATTCTTCATCCTCTTTGTATGATCTCTTGGGTCCTTTCTATCACTAATCTCTTATGAGCCTGAACATTTATAAGAAAGATTGTACAACAAAATTTTGGTTTCCAATAGTTATATCTATGTAGAAAAATAATTGATGAGTGTTTCCCCCTTGTTTTTTAAGGTCTTTATAATGAGTATGACTTGTATTTTTAACAGAAAAAAATTCTTTATTTCACTTGTTCTAAGAAAACAAATCAAAACATGGCATTAAAGCTAGAAGTATTGACAAATCTCATCTAAAATTTCTTTAAACTTATGATGTCAAAATAACCTCAAAGAAGGCTAGAAGACACACAAAATGGTTTTTTTTTTCAATTTATAAAACAAAGATAGACTAGCTATATAAAAAGAACTTTTACAAATAAAATACTTTTGTATTAAAACATAAGTTGAAGAAAATGAAATTCAAAAAAGAGTGGTTAGATGTGCAATATACATTTAAAAATATATTCAGCCTTGGGGCTGGAATTGTGGCTCAGTGGTGGAGCACTTGCCTCACATGCGTGGGGCCCTGGGGTTCCATCCTCAGCACCACATACAAAGCAATAAAATAAAAGACATTGTGTCCATCTACAACTAAAAAAAATATATTAAAAAAATATATTCAGAGCTGGGCGCAGTGGCGCAAGCCTATAATCCCAGCACTTAGGGAGGCTGAGACAGGAGAATTGAGAGTTCAAAGCCAGCCTCATCAATGGTGAGGCGCTAAGCAACTCAGTGAGACCCTGTCTCTACATAAAACACAAACTAGGGCTGGGGATGTGGCTCAGTGGTCGAGTGCCCCTGAGTTCCATCCCCAGTACCCCCCCCCCAAAAAAAAATATATATACACACATATATATATATTCAGCCTTAAAACTACTGAAAAAAATGCAAAAGCTTAAAGACCCAGAATATGTCATTTTTTTAAACTTTCAGTCTTAAAGAAATTTTAAAGCAAGAAAATTCTGGGTATTGGTATTATATAAAGGGAAATAGCAGTGTTGGTGGGGAAGAATCAGTACAATGTTTTTGGAGGAAATCTGGCATTTTATAGAGTCGAAAAATTTTAAATGTAAAAGAATGAGGCAGAGCTATAGGAACTGAAATGGAAAGCTGTCTGTGATATATTGTTAAGTAAAAAAGGAAATTAAAGAGAAATATGTATAGGATGATTTTGTATAAAAACTTACTTACTCCTGTCCATATGTGTATCTGTGTCTACAATTAAAAGAAAGAGGGAGGAGTGGGACATAGCTTAGTGGTGGAGCACTTGCCTAGGCTCCAGGTCCAAGCTACAATACCACAAAAAAAAAAAAAAAGAAAGAAATAAAGAAAGAAAGAGAAAAGAGGGAGTTGTAAATACATAGAAAAAAGTTTGGGATGATATCTATCAAATTGTTATCATGAATGATTTAAATGAGTGTTTTAATTTTAAAAGTAATTTTAAAACATAGACTCTGGTCTCAGGGATTCTGAACCACTGCCATGGTATTATAATTATTATGTATATAAAGAGATACATATATTATACTTATATATTGTAAGTATATTAAGATGTCCAGTGGCAATATTCACCACTATGTGTGACTGAAAATTGAAAATTCTACTATATACTATCTTCTTTATACTTGGTTGTCTCATTTGAATTTTAAATACAAATATGTTATCTTAACAAGAAGAAAATAAAACTGTTTTGTGAGAAAATAAAAGTAACAGAAAAAAGTAAATATTTAGGAAAACAGACCATGTTTAATTTTCTTGGGCCATGTCATCCTTGACCATACAGTGCACATAAAGAACATGAAACGATGTCAGACATGGTGGCACACACCTATAATCCCAGCAACTCGGGAGGCTGAGGCAGGAGGATTACAAGTTTTAGGCCAGTCTCAGCAACTTAGTGAGGCTCTGTCTCAAAATTATAAATTAAAAAAAAAAGCAGCTGAGGATGTGATTCAGTGATTAAGCACCCCTGGGTTCAAACCCTAGTACCAAAAAAAAAAAAGGAAGAACATGAAAAGATACTGTCTGAACCTTAAGAAATGGATTCATTGATGAGTTAAAGAGAGAAGAAGATATCTTCAATGGAAAACTTAAGAGAAATATTTATTTCACTAACATTTCACCTGTGATATCTGCGTTTTGTCCACGGTTCCTTGACATCTAATCTTCTCCTTCCTTTAGCTGGCCATAAAGAAATTCTCTGACCTACCTTGCTTGATAGTCACTAGAACATTCTCATTCTAAAGGATGGTCCTGCCCTACACTCTGGAGGAAGGAAAGCTACACAGAGGAAACAAGAAGAAGCTGAATAGATGGACTTTCTGGGGTTCTCAACTTATCTACTAGCAAGCATGCCTAACCAACAAAATACACACAAATACAAAAGGATGAGGCCAGGAGGTTCTGGATGGCTGAGCACATGGAGGTTCCTGGAGAGTGACATGCTTGGAGAGGGCATGGGAATTCCCTGTCTGCAATAACTCACCCTATTTATCTCTTCATCTGTATCCTTTGTAATATCCTTTATTATGAAGCATCAAATGCAAATAAGTGTCTCCTGCAACTGATATCTTAAGTGGAGGATAGGAGCAGTCCTGTAGACTGAACCCTCAACCGGTAGCATCTGACACACCATCTTCAAGTTGATAGTGTAGAAACTAAATTGGATTCAAGGACACATGGTTGGTGACCACTGCAGAAGAGATTTCTTACTTGTTGAGCAAAGAAATCCTCCCACATCTGGCATCCAGTCTTCTGTGTTGGTTGTTGTGATGTGAGAGAAGAGGAAACAGATGTTGTGTTTGTTCTGACAGAATACCACTCAGCTACCTGCAGAAATCCTTGAAGCACATGTCATGCATACTGTGCCTATTGAAGTCCTTAGCTTGGAGGCCTCATGCATTCAGGACAGAAGCCCCAGAAGCAGCCTCTGAGCACCAGGCCTGGGGAATACTAGAGCTAGACAGGACCCCTTGAATAGCAAAGTGCCAGGCCTCACCCCAGGTTTCCCAGATCCTGATTGTCACCATATTAGAGTAATCAGAATTAAATAAAAATCTGCTGGGTGAATTCCAAGTTAGATTTTCAGCCAAAGTCCACAATTCTGAAACAAGAACTGGGAAATTAGCATGCAGAGGGCATCATGACTTGTGCTTATTTGACATTGTCACCCTGATGCTGACAATGGTATTTCGAAAGACTTTCTGTTTCTCAATCAGCCTTTATCACTGAAATGGAAACAAAATGCCTGCACAAAGCAAGAAAACCAGTCCCGAACATGAGGGAGCTCCCTCCCACTGGGGTCTCTTCCTAAGGGGATGAAGGAGAAGAATGGGGAAAGGGTCTTGTCATTTCTAGGATATAGCAGCCTGACTCTGGGAAAAGATGAAAAATCAAACAAAAATTAAGGAGACAGAGAAACAGGAGGCAAAAAGAAGAGCTCAACCTCAGGCAGTCAGCCTAGAAGATTGGCAGTTCCATTGCAAAGTTTGAATTTAAGGCCTTTGAAACACACAAGAAGAAACATGAAGTAGGTAGTGAATGTAAGGACTGGTGCTCAGAGAGTTCTAGGCTCGAGACACACATCAGTGCATTCTCCAAATAAAGGCTGTAGGAGATATTAGACACAGGGATGTGCTTACCAAGGCAGACTGAAGCAAGAAGGGCTAGGACCACACACTGAGGACCTGTCACACTGAGGAGCTGAACAGAGAAGGGCTAAGAAAGGGGTGGTGGAATAATAGCCAGAGAAGCAGGAGGAACCAAGGGAGTCAGAAGGGAAGAGGGTTTCCAGATGGGAGGAGAGCTCAACAGTGCTGAAAGCTACTGAAGAGTCAAGAAGAGGAGTGCAATTGTCCACTGGACTTAGTGACACAAAGACTATTGGTGTCCTTGGAAAGAAAAGTTCCAAGAGGGTGGTAGGCCCATGAGCCAGATTACAGTTGCAGGTAAGGAAACCAAGATAATGTTTCCTTTGAGGCTTGCTGGATAAGTATGTCTGGGGACCTGGGAGGAGTCTGAGCAAGACACTCACAACACTGTCTCAGCCTTGAAGCCCTACAGAAGAGGCTCTGGGAGGAGACTAACCACACATAAGAACACACAAGGGGTTAGGTCAGTAGACAAGTCTGGATGAGGACAGTGGGGTATAGATGAGCACCTAGGTGACTATGTCTCTGGGTTAGAATAAAGCAATATAGACTGTTCTCTAAGGGTGTTACTCCCAGTGTGGTCCCTGGACCAGTGGCCTCAGCATCATCACTTGGGAATTTGCAAGATAAGCAGAATCCCAGACCCCACTCCAGACTTCAAATCTGATATTCAGGAAGGAATCCTTGTTGATAACAAGCCCTCCAGGTGATTCCAATGCTCACTGGAGCATGAAAGGCACTGGAAGGCTCTGGAAGAAGCAGAGACATATCATGACGTGCAGGCATGGAGGGTCTTCCAGCTCATTTCAGTTCTGAACAGCTATTTCTCACCTTAGAAGTTGCTCTAATTTTTTTTCACCCAATATAAAATTGCTGTTCAAATTACAACTTGCCTTTGACGATGCACACAGAGATTATGAAGGACAGCATATACAATTTTTACAAATAACTTACGCTGCTTGAAGACTTCCAGGGCCCGCTTCAGGGTGCTAAAAAAGAACCACATATATAATTTCAATTCTGGAAACTACAATCTTATTATAATATATTTGCATGCTTCTCTCCACCCACATCTTAGAGCCTACAAATTCATCATTCTCACAAACTTAAGAAGATAGCTGAAGAACAAGACTCCTTAAGTCCAATATCCTCAATCCCAGGAACAAGAAATTCTTCACTATTTGCTTGGGCAGAGGAAGATACCAAAACTCTTTATGCTTCATTTTCCTCAATGATAATATAGAAGTTATGACCCCTTTCTCATAAGAAAACCAGTTGTTCTTCAAAGAATATCAATTAGAAATATAGAATCAAGGTAATGGGCTAGGGTTGTGGATCAGTGGTAAAACACTTGCCTAGCAAGTGTGAGGCACTGGGTTTGATCCTTAGCACCACATATAAATAAATATATAAAATAAAGGTAGTGTGTCCATCTACAACTAAAAAAAAATTTAAATTAAAAAATTCAAAATAATAAAGGAAGTGTTCAAACCCTAGCTCCTGATTGCCTCCCTTTTCATTCATTCAATCACTTATCATATTCTTATTGACTGTAAGCTATGAGCCATCCATGCATTGTGTCAGATGTTGGTAATTCAGTGCCACACAACAGACATCATCTCAGACCTCAGAGTCTAATGGAGGAGATATTAAATAAATTGTACTGCATTCATTTTTCCCTGCTGCACAAAAAACTTATCAACATAAAATAACATGTATTTATTACTCATAGTTTGTGTGGGTTAGCAACAGGGATATGGTTTAGCTGGATTCACAGGATGCAATCAAGGGTGGGCCAGGCTGCATTCTCATTTGCAGACTTGACAGGGGAAGAATCTACTCATCAGGTCAGAGTCTAAAGTTAATATTTTATTCTTATCCTAAACAATAAAGTGCCTAAGAATGCTTTAATACTAATTATCCTTCCTACCGAGTTATATATTATTACTGTCTAATGTTTTTGTTCCATTTTGCTTTTTTAATCCTCCAAATTAAAATTGACATGAATAGCATTTCTTCAAAGACTCAGGTTTGCCATATTATTTCCACATTATTCCTTCTTGCACTTCAGACCTTTCATGAATTAATTTCCTTCTTCTTGAAGATATCCTTTAAAAGTTCCTTTATTGAAGACTTGTTCATAATAGTTAACTTTTTGTTTGTCTGAACAATATTTGTTTCAAAACTTTTGCTTTTCTAAAACTATTTCTGTTATTTCTTGTTTCTTGGAGAATAATTCCTCTGGGCATACAAATCCAGGTTGATAATTTTCTTCAAAGTGCTTTGAAGATATAATTCTACAGTCTCTGGCTTCATTGCTGCTATTGAAAAATCAGCTTTCACTCTAATAAATGTTCATTAGTGGGTAATCATTCCCTTGGGAAAAATTATGACTTTTTCATTACCTTGGATCTTATTGTTAATTTATCATGCTTGGGATTTGTTTTGCTTTCTGAATCTGAGGACTCATGGCTCCCATCAGTTCTAGAAAGTTCTCAACCTCTGTTGCTTAAAAAATTTCTTCTCATTCCTTCTATTATTTCTTCTGTAACTGTGATTAAATGTGCATGAAACATCCTCCTTCTGTTCTCCATGTCTCTTAATTTTCCTTTCTTTTTTTTTTTTTTTCGGTGCTAGGGATCACCCATGCTAGACAAGCACTCTACTACTGAGCTACACCCCAGCCCTCATTATTCTTAATCTCTGCATTTTTTCCCTTGATGAATTCTTTTTCCTGTGATTTTTCTTTTTAAAAAATTATTTTTAGCTGGGCACAGTGGCGCATGCCTGTAATCCCAGCACTTAGGGAGGCTGTGACAGGAGAATTGTGAGTCCAAAGCCAGCCTCAGCAATAGCAAGGCGCTAAGCAACTCAGTGAGACCCTGTCTCTAAATAAAACACAAAATAGGGCTGGGGATGTGGCTCAGTGGTCGAGTACCCCTGAGTTCAATACCTGGTACAAAAAAATTCAAAAAATTATTTTTATTTGACAAATAAAAATTATATACATTTATTATATGCAACATGATGTTTTGATACATGTGTATACACTGTGGAATGGCTCAACAGAGCTAATTAACACATATATTACCTCACATAACTTACCACTTTTTGTGGTGACAACTTAAAGTATATTCTCTTAGTGATTTTCAAAATATAATTGTTAACTACAGTCACAATATTGTATGATAAATCTCTTGAACTTACTTTTCATAACTGAAATTCTACATCTCCCCAACCTGACCTCAGCCCCTGGTGATTTCTTTATTTTTATCTGATGTTCTTTCAAAATTTCTTGGACACTTCTCAAACTTTGTTTTTTTATGCTTTTATTTTTTATTTTATTTATTTATTTTGTGGTGCTGGGGATTGAACCAAGTCCTCGTGCCATGCCTGGCAAGTGCTCTACCACTAAGGCACATCACCAGCCCTTCTTGGAAATTTCTGAAAATCATCTATTTTAATTGAAGAGTTTTAATTAACTTTTATTTTCTTTAAACAAATTACAGAGCTGAGTATGGTGGTGCATGCCCTAATCCCAGCGATAGGGAGGCTGAGGCAGGAAGATCTCAAGTTCAAGGCCAGCTTGGTCAATTTAACAAGACTCTGTCTCAATATAAAATAAAAAGGGGTATGGATGTAGTTCAGTGATACAACACCCCTGGATTAAATTCCCATTACTGCAAAGAAAAACAACATATACTATGTATACTTTTGGGGGCATCTGTTAGTTCAGTACCTAAAATCTATGCATGTCTATTTCTGCTATTTATTGCTTCCATTGACTCATATTAATGATTTTACCTTTGTGTGTGTGTGTATACACACAGAATGAGCTCAGTGTTCACTGTGTTTCTTTAGAAAGATCTGCCAGATAAGTAGAGACCTGACTGCCCAAGACAACTTTAAACTGACTTTTTAGCTTAAGATTCTTCAGACCACTCTGGTGACATTTGGTAATTTGAAGCTTCAAACAAGCCCTGTCCTATTATCAAGAATACAAACAATAATAAGTGCTGGTGAGGATGTGGAGAAAAAGGTACACTCATACATTGCTGGTGGCACTGCAAATTGGTGCAACCACTATGGAAAGCAGTATAGAGATTCCTTAGAAAACTTGGAATGGAACCACCATTTGACCCAGCTATCCCATTCCTCCGTCTATACCCAAAGGACTTAAAATTAGCATACTATAGTGACACAGCCACATCAATGTTCGTAGCAGCTCAATTCACAATAGCTAAACTGTGGAACCAACCTAGATGCCATTCAACAGATGAATGGATACACAGTGGAATATTACTCAGCATTAAAAGAGAATAAAATTATGGCATTTGCAGGTAAATGGATGAAGTGAGAGAATATCATGCTAAGCGAAGTAAGCCAATCCCAAAAAACCAAAGGCTGAATGTTCCCTCTGATAAGTGGATGCTGATCCATGATGGGCAGGGGGTCGTGGGAGAATGGAGGAACTTTGGGCAAAGGGTAGGGAGGGAAGGGAGAAGAGGTTTGGGGGCAGGAAAGATGGTGGAATGAGATGTACATCATTATCCTAAGGTACATGTATGACTGCACATGTGGTGTGACTCTACATCGTGTACAATCAGAAGAATGAACAGTTGTGCTCCATTTGTGTACAATGAATGGAAATGCATTCTGATATCATGTGTAACTAATTAGAACAAAAAATAAAAAATTTTTAAAAAACAAAAACAAGATTTATACCTCCAAAGAGCCATTAGATTTGATCATTAGCACCACATAAAATAAATAAATAAGCTTTAAAAAAACGTCCTGTCTACCCCATTAGGATGCAGACCTCTGGACATCTCTACAAGTGTCTACAGCACAGCCAAGGCAGCAAACAGGTGAGTATGTCACCTGAGTAGGTCTGCAGAGAGAGGGCCTGACCTACTTCTCCTAAGCCTCCCTCACCATGCTTATGTTGGGAAATTTCCATGAGTAAAATAATTGGGAAGTTTCCATGAGTAGAACCAGCTACATAATTTGTGACGGCCAAATGAAATGTGGAGCCACTCATTTATAAACTACCAAGAATTTCAGAACTGTACCAGCAGAGCATCAAGCCAATTATGAAGCTCTTCAAAGTGTGAATTCCTGTATGATACCCATGAAACTAGCCCTGTATATGAGGGAGGGTGTTCCTTAAGTAGGCGCTACATCCTGGTCATTGCAGCATTCCTCAGAGTATTCAATGAATGACTGAAAAATAAAGCACTGTGGTGTAGGAAATTCACACTTGTGGTAAAGAACCCTAGCAAGGTACAAAGATGCTCATAACTATCACAAACCATTAAATACTTATGTATATAATTTTTTTTAAATTTTTTTTAGTTGTAGATGGATACAATATCTTTATTTTATTTTTACATGGTGCTGAGGATTGAACCCGGAGCCTCACACATGCAAGGCAAGTGCTCTACCACTGAGCCACAATCCCAGCCCCGTTATGTATATAATTTTACATTTTCTATATCATTTTACAATTATTTTATTTGAAATATTGTATAAGTAAATATAAAATGAAGCCCCTCTACTAAGTTCATAGTATAAAATTATATACAGTATAATCCTACCAATGAAAAAGTATGAAATATAGAAATGTAGAATAGCCACTGTAGTCTTTTTTCTACTTATCTAGTTTTTTCAGAATTGGAAATAAGAAGAAAAAACATTCAAATTTTTCCCACACAGCACATTATAACCTGTTGACCATCTTGATCTGCTGAAGTATGGGAACCCTAAGCGTCTCAGCCATCCCAGAAATCAGAATCACATGGTGCCTACTTGATCTCAGACTGTCCACATGGCTTCTTCCTGGAGAGGCTGAGCAGATCTTTGCCATATTTCTCTTCAATCGCTGCCCTAAGGGTACAAAAGAGAAAAGGTCATGGGTCCTGCTCAGGACTCTTAGTATACACACAGTACTGCCTTTGAAAGCAAGCTGTCCCTTTAGCTCAGATATAGTGCCATTACCTGAAAGGCAAATCTCTCTCTTTAAAATGAGAAAGAATTACAAGAACACCGGGGCTTTCTAAGGTGATATTCTCCACCTAGAAGTCCCTAGCATGAACATCAAGCAAAGCTAAGGGTTTGTGGGGGACGGGGAGTGCTTTTTGTTTTAAGAGGGGGTCTCGCTGTGTTGCTGATACTGGCCTCAAACTTCTGAATTCAAGAATTCCTCCTGTCTCAGCCTCCCAAGTAGCTGGGACTACAGGCACAGCCACTGTCCCTAACTTGAGTGTTTTATTTTTAGTAGAGTAAGAGGTACATCCATCAAATGCTGCACTCCTCAAGCCAGCCCTCCTCCATCAGCTTAAGAGAGCCTTTTACCACCCTGCAGAGCTCTCACTCACTGCCATTTTGAATACACAACCAAACTGTACCAAAGAAAAGGAAATTTCAGGATATAAACTCTGCAGTTGGCATGTCTCATAAAAAGTCTTATTACTCAGCATTGCAGAGTCTGTCTAAAGCACTAAACATCCCCTTCTCCCCCTCCCCTATCTCCCCATTGCTCTGTCACCATCTCTACTTTTTGTCCTAGCTCTGGTACTATCCAGACCATGTATGAGGTAAAGGTGATTGAGGTTTCACTACCCTGTTTTATCTCTTCAAATTTTTTTACAGGGTGGGTACTGGGGTTGAACCCAGGAACGCATTACCACTGAGCTACAACTCTATCCTTGTCTCACTAAATTTTTGAGGCTAGCCTCCAACTTATGATCCTCCTGCCTCAGCCTCCTGAGTCACTGGGATTGCAGTGTGTGTGATCACAGTATGATCAGTGTGTATGATTACAGTGTGGGGTTATAGGGTGTGCCATCACACTAGCCTCTTCCTTCAGATTTTAAAAAATTCTCTGAGCAAAAATGCAAAAGATTAAACAACCTAGAGGTGCAGAGTGGAAAGCACAAAAGTCCCCTCCATGCTCTTCTCCAGCCCTGCTTCTCTCCCCAGGGGCAGCGATGGTTGTGTTTGGTACGTGTCTTTTCCAGTCCTTTGCGGTACATGCCTACACATATACAAAACATTTTGTGCTTACCTAATTGAGATCATTCTATTATTTGTTCTCCCATTTTTCACTGGTAATACATTGTATAGAATTTTCCCTATCAGTATGTGCAGATGCACCATGCTCATAACATGGAGCGCAATGAGGAGTTTTCTACAGTAAGTACACCATCCCCTGGTTGGTTACTACTTTTTCATTATGACCAAAAAATAAAAATAAATTCTTGGACATATATACACACATACACACACACCCATGGGTATGCTGAGAGCGTTTGCCTAAGTATTCTGAGAAAGTGGATTTTCTAGACATATATTTTATTTTATTTTTTTATAGAGGGGCACTGGGGTTTGAACTCAGGGACACTTGACCACTGAGCCATGCCCCAAGCCCTATTTTGTATTTTATTTAGAGACAGGGTCTCACTGAGTTGCGTAGTGCCTCACTTTTGCTGAGGCTGGCTTTGAACTTACGATCCTCCTGCCTCAGGCTCCTAAGCTGCTAGGATCACAGGTGTGCGCCGCCGCTCCCAGTTTAGACATATATTTTAAATCTTGAAAAATCATGACAAATTGCCCTCCAAAGAAGCCTTGTCAATTTATACTTGAGCCAGAGTGTCTAAGAGCTCCCATTCCAGAAGCCCTCACCCACACTGGATATCAACACATTTTTAAAATTGTTATCGGTCTGAGGAGGAGGGTTAAAACAATAGGATCTCTAATTTTAATTTTCATTTCCCTTATCTCTAGTATGACAAACATCATTTATGTACTTATTGGGCATTTGTTATTTCTTCTTCTATAAATTAGAAATTTTAACTGAGTGTTTTGACTATATATATCATCTTTATATATATATATCATCTTTGATACATATATATCTTTCTGTATTATAAATATAATACTTATTCTCATGTTACAAAGTTTCTCCTATTCTTTTTCTTTTCTAAATAATAACTTTATTTTATTAAAATGATACATATTCTTTGTTTTTAAAAAATAAGCAGAGATGGCAGAAAACTATCCAAAATTCTACCAACCAAAAATAATTAGTGTTAACATTAGGTGATGATTGTAACGGGTATTTCATTATGTAGGTATGCAGATAAAATGAATAAATAGATATAGATAAAAAAATTTAAAGATTTTTAAAATCTTTAAAAAATAAAGACTATACAAACTTTTGAAACCTAGAGTCAATCTGACCTTATTTGAATTTCACAGAAGAAAAGGAAACTGAAGAGAACCTGAAGGATAATCTAAATTTAAATAATTGCTTTTTTGGCATAGGGGGAAAAATGGCTTCTAAAAGGTCTTTCTCAGATTAAGAGAGAAAGTTAGCTGGCCACAGTAGTGCTTGTCTGTAATCCCAGCTACTTGGGAGGCTAAGGCAGGAAGATTGCAAGTTTGAGGCCAGCCTGTACAACATAGTGAGATCCTGTCTCAAAATAAGGCTGGGGTGTAGCTCAGCTGGAAAGCACCCTGGGTGCAGTGGTTCCCTATTCACCAATGTGTGGCTCCACCTAAGCTGCCTCCACCTATTTTGGGGCATAGCAGCCACTGCCATAGCCCTTACGTGGTAATCTCCACCTTAGGACATCAGACAGGACCAGGAGGCACCTGCCCATGGCAACACCACAGGCCACACTGCAGCATCACCAAATAGGCCACCCAATGCCATTGTACAGCCCATCCTCCCAGCCCCACCTCTGAAAGCAGTTGCCTCCATATTGGAACACTGCCACTGCCATCTTGGGTTACCTCTGCTGCCACCTCTGCCATCTGTAGCTGGGGCAGCTTCCACCTTGGCACACTGACTGGAGTCTGGAGGCCCAACACCAAGGACCTACAGGCTTGATGTTACTAGGGGCATGGCTGCTTCCATCTAGGGACAATAAACAGGACCTAGAAAACAGTAGCCAAGGTCCCTGTGGGCCCAGTTGCACCAGAGGTAACTAGGTGTACTAACAAACACCATCCTGTTACAGTGGTAACAGGGAGCCTTGCATGAGGTTGCCTCTCTTTTTTCTCCTGCTAATAGCCAACTTCCTTTGATTAACCTTTCACTAGTCCTATAATCTAATACCTCTATATTTTTACATCCTATTTCATAAACATCACAGTCTACCCCTGCTCCACCATTAGAAATGGTAAACCCTTATGCAATCCTATTGGCTCTATGGTAGAAGATAACCAAACTCATCATTCCTGGTTATAGCAACAAAACTGTAAATGTCAAAATAGAAGCTAATTGATTTATGGCTGCATTGGTTGCATTGGGTGCTGTAAACATTGATATCCCCCTTAAAGGTGAGGTATTGGTAACCTGTAGGGACACTGCAAGATTATAGGGTAGAAGCTACAATACCTCAGATTTGTACTGCAAGAGAGGAAGACACATAGCAACATGAAAAAACAAGGGAGGAAAGTGCCCCTAACAAACCAAGATACTAAAACAATAGAATCTATTGACAATGCAGTAGATAAAATGTCAGAGAAAAAGTTTAGAATATGAATAATTAAAATGATCCGTGATTTAAAGACTGACCTAAGTGAGCAAATACAGGCAAAAATTGATCACTCCAACAAAGAGATAAGAGAGCAAATACAGGCAACCATTTATCACACCAACAAAGAAATAAGAGAGAAAATAAGGTAGCAAAGGATTACTTCAAGAAAGAGATAGAGATTCTGAAAAAACAAACAAAACAAATCCTTGAAATGAAAGAAACAATAAACCAAACAAAAAACTCAATAGAAAGCATCACCAACAGACTAGATCACTTGGAAGACAGAACCTCAGACAATGAAGACAAAATATACAATCTTGAAAATAAAGTTGATCACACAGTGAAGATGGTAAGAAACCATGAACTGAACATCTAAGAATTATGAGATAACATCAAAAGACCAAACCTGAGATTTATCAGGATGGAGGAAAGCACAGAGACACAAACTAAAGAAATGCACAATCTCTTCAATGAAATAATAACAGAAAATTTCCCAAACATGAAGAATGAATTGGAAAATCAAATGTAAGAGGCTTACAGAAGACCAAGAGTACAGAATTACAACAGATCCACACCAAGGGACATTGTATTGAAAATGCCCAGCATACAGAATAAGGATAGAATTTTAAGAGCTTCAAGAGAGAGGGAACATTACATATAGGGGGAGATCAATTTGGATCACAGCAGATTTTTCAACCCAGACCCTCAAAGCCAGGAGATCCTGGAACAACATATACCAAGCTCTGAAAGAAAATGGATGCCAACCAAGAATCTTATATCCAGAAAAATTAAGCTTCAGATTTGGTGACAAAATAAAAACCTTCCATGATAAACAAAAGCTAAAAGAATTTACAGCAAGAAAGCCTTCACTAGAGAACATTCTTGGCAAAATATTCCATGAGGAGGAAATGAAAAACAACAATGAAAATCTGCCAAGGGAAGAACTACACAAAAGGAAAGCCCAATCAAAGGAGAAACGAAGTCAAGTTAAAAACCAAAAATAAACCAAAATGGCTGGGAATACAAACCATATCTCAATAATAACTCTGAATGTCAATGGCCTAAACTCATCAATCAAAAGACATAGACTGGCAGATTGGACTTAAAAAAAAAAAAAAAAAAGACCCAACAATATGCTGCCTTCAAGAGACTCATCTCACAGGAAAAGATCTCCATAGACTGAAGGTGAAAGGATGGGAAAAAACATATCACTCACATGGACCGCATAAACAAGCAGGGGTTTCCATCCTCAAATCGAATAAAGTGGACTTCAAACCAAAGTTATTGAAAAGGGATAAAGAGGGCTAGGATTGTAGCTCACTGGTAGAGCGCTTGCCTCGCCTGTGTGAGGCCCTGGGTTCGATCCTCAGCACCACATACAAAGCAATAAAATAAAAACATTGTGTCCATCTACAACTAAAAAAAATTTTAAAAAAAAATCTTTGCTTTAAAAAAAAAAGAAAAAGAAAAGGGATAAAGAAGGTCATTTCATAATGCTTAAGGGAATCAACAAGACATAACAATCATAAATATCTATGCCCCTAACAATGAGGCATCTATATCAAACAAACCCTTCTCAACTTCAAGAATCAAATAGACCACAACACAATGATACTGAGTGACTTTAACACACCTCTCTCATCAATGGAAAGATCTTCCAAACAAAAACTAAACAAAGAAAACATAGAATTCAACAATACAATCAATAATTTAGACTTAACAGACATATATGGAATATTCCATCAGAAAGTGAATATACTTTTTTCTCAGCAGCTTGTGGGTCCTTCTCCAAAATAGACCATATGCTATGCCACAAAACAAGTCTTAGCAAATACAAAAAATAGAGATACTACCCTGCATTCTATCTGACAGTAATGGAATAAAATTAGAAATCAATGATAAAATAAAAAAATAGAACCTACTCCAACACCTGGAGACTAAATCATAAGCTATTAAGTGGTGCATGGATAACAGAAGACATCAGGGAGGAGATAAAAAAATTCTTTGAGTTAAATTAGAATTCCGATACAACATATCAAAACCTCTGGGACACTATGAAGGCAGTAATAAGAGGAAAGTTCATTGTATTAAGCTCATTCATTAAAATAAGAAAAAGTTGTCAACAAATAAATGACCTGACGTTACATCTCAAAGCCCTAGAAAAAGAAGAACAAACCAACCCCAAAAGAAGCAGAAGACAGGAAATAATTAAAATTAGGGCTGAAATTAATAAAACTGAAACAAAAGAAAAAATTCAAAAAATTGACAAAACAAAAAGCTGGTTCTTTGAAAAACTAAATAGACAAAACTTTAGCCACCATAACAAAAAGGAGAGAAAAAATTCAAATTACTAAAATTTCTGATGAAAAAGGAAATATCACAACAGACACTATTGAAATACAGAAGATACTTACAAACTATTTTGAGAAAATTTATACTCCAGTAAAATAGAAAACCTCAAAGACACCAACAAATTTCTAGAGACATATGACCTACCCAAACTGAATCAGGAGGATATACATAAATTAAACAGATCAATTTCAAGCAAGGAAATAGAAGATGCCATCAAAAGCCTACCAGGGCTGGGATTGTAGCTCAGTGGTAGAGCGCTTGCCTCACATGCGTGAGGCACTGAGTTCAATCCTCAGCACCACATAAAAATAAATAAACAAAGATACTATGTCCAACTACAACTAAAAAAATTTTTTTAAAAAGCCTACCAACCAAGAAAAGCCCAGGACCAGATGGATTCTCATCTGAGTTCTATAAGACCTATAAATAATAATTACCAATACTCCTCAAATTATTCCACAAAATAGAACTCATTCTATGAGGCTAGTATCACCCTGATACCAGAACCAGAGACACATCAAAGAAAGAAAATCTCAGACTAATATCCCTGATGAACATAAGATGCAAAAATTCTCAATAAAATTTTGGCAAATCACATACAAAAACATATTTTAAAAATAGTATACCATGATTAAGTGGGGTTCATTCCAGGGATGCAAGGTTGGTTCAACATACAGAAATCAATAAATATAACACATCACATCAACAGACTTAAATATAAGAATCATATGATTTTATCAATTGATGCAGAGAAGGCATTTGACAAAATACAGCACTCTTTCATGTTCAAAACACTAGAAAAATTTGAAATAGTAGCAACATACTTCAACATTGTAAAAGCTATCCATGCTAAACCCAAGGCCAATATCATCCTAAATGGACAAAAGTTGGAAGCATTTCCTTTGAAAACAGAAACAAGACAAGGATGCCCTCTTTCACCACTTCTATTCAATATAGTCCTTGAAACTCTAGCCGGAGCAATTAGACAGATGAAAGAAAGTAAAGGGATATAAATAGGAAAGGAAGAACTCAAACTATCACTATTTGCTGATGACATGATTCTATACTTATAGAGGATCCAATAAATTTCACCAGAAAACTTTTAGAATTAATAAATGAATTCAGCAAAGTAACAGGATATAAAGTCAAAACCCATAGATCAAATGCATTTCTATACATCAGTGATGAATCTTCTGAAAGAGAAATTAGGAAAACTATCCCATTCACAATAACCTCAAAAAATAAAATAAAATATCTGAGAATCAATCTAATAAGAGATGTGAAAGACCTCTACAATGAAAACTACAAAACACTAAAGAAAGAAATTGAAGAAGACCTAAGAAGATGGAAAGATCTCCCATGCTCTTGGATAGGCAGAATCAATATTGTCAAAATGGCCATACTACCCAAAGTGCTACACAGATTCAATGCAATTCCAATTAAAATCCCAATGTCATTCCTTATAGGAATAGAAAAAGCAATCACGAAATTCGTTTGGAAAAAATAAGAGACCCAGAATAGCCAAAGCAATCAGTAGCAAGAAGAGTGAAGCAGGAAGCATCACAATACCAGGCTTTAAACTATACTACAAAGCTATAGTAACAAAAACGGCATGGTATTGGCACCAAGATAGACATGTAGATCAATGGTATAGAATAGAAGACACAGAGACAAACCCACATAAATACAGTTATCTCATACTAGACAAAGGCACCAAAAACATACATTGGAGAAAAGATAGCCTCTTCAACAAATGGTATTGGGAAAACTAGAAATCCATATGCAGCAAAATGAAACTAAACCCCTATCTCTCACCATGCACAAAACTCAACTCAAAGTGGATCGAGGACCTAGGAATTAGACCAAAGATCCTGCACCTAATAGAGGAAAAAGTAGGCCCAAATCCTCATCACATCAGATGAGGCCTCGACTTCCTTAACAAGACTCCTAAAGCACAAGAAATAAAATCAAGAATCAATAAATGGGATGGACTCAAACTAAAAAGCTTCTTCTCACCAAAAGAAATAATCAGTGAGGTAAATAGCCTACATTTTGGGAGCAAATTTTGCCACATATACATCAATCAGAGCACTAATCTCCAGGATATATAAAGAGCTCAAAAAACTTAACATCAAGAAAACAAACAAGCCAATCAATAAATGGGCTAAGGAGCTGAATAGAAACCTCTCAGAAGATGATGTACAATCAATAAACATATATATGAAGAAATGTTCAACGTCTCTAGCCATTAGAGAAATGCAAATCAAAACTACCCTCAGATTTCATCTCACCCCAGTCAGAATGGCAGCTATCCAAAATACCAGCAACAATAAGTGCTGGCGAGGAT
>PVHX01016746.1:0-42228 GCA_004024805.1 Geosciurus inauris
AAGACAGAGAGTGGCATCAAGGCTGCCACTACTTTCTCTTGTTTGATTTTGAGCATGGAGGAGCCGGAAGCAAGACCCTTTCAGTACCTGCTCTGTCCACTCAGTGATCTTTATCCCTTTCCCTGACTCCTGTTGTAAATCTCTTTCAGAGGAAGAAAAAGACATGGTTGTTAAAGCATGAACTTGCAGGTCAGCTTTTCTTCCATCAGACTCCAAGATGATGTCCAAAACCTTTTGTTGAACTGAAATGCTAGATTGGTTTGAAACAATTGAGCTGTTTGTTGCCTGGGGATAGGAAATCTTGCTGTTGTCCAGAGGAGGTTGGTTGGCTGGCCTGAGCATGTTTGTATGTTTGCATACATATGTAGAAAGAGGGATGGCTTTGGGATGGCTTTGCCTTGTGGGGCCTGAACACTGAAAACTGCAAGACCCCCTGCACCTGCAAACTAGAGGGAGCTGCCTAGGCGAGTTCGTCCTCTCTCCTAGAGCCATTTCCATTCAGGTACAATTTCCTTCGGCTGCCTGAAGTTTTCAGTGTCAGATCAAGTTTTCTGGTTTGCCATCTGTTCGTTTCCGTTGCTAACTGCTCTTTACACAATGTGACTCCATGTTAATTAGACATGTGTCTCTTTGTCATTCATCTGGGGAAGGGGTTAATGATGATTTATGTTCCTTTAATTGGTTTTCCTCCAAACTGTTATATCTAATTTATTATTTTATAAGAACTCCGAGAGACTGGGAAAGAGGAGTGGCTCACTTGTATTCTTCATAGCCCTAATCATGTGACTTAAAAAAAACAACAACTCGGCCTACATGTTTTGGGGTTTAAAAAATATGGTCCTTCAAGTTCTTGTTAAAAGGTAAGACATACGAGTATGAATTTACCGTCTACCAGTGCACAGTCACATTTGTCAATTTACGTTAATTTATTTTTTAATAAGCAACATGTTTGCAGGGTTCAAAACTCCAAAAGTCCTAAAAGGTATGTAGTGGAGTCTCTTCCCTATTATCCTCAGACATCTGGTTTCCTTTCCCAGAGTCTGTATTGTTAGAGTCTTGTGTGTATATATATTTGTACTTATGTGTACACATATGTACGTGTTTGGGTATGTGCATACATACATGTATGGATGCTTATATACTTTTCCCCTTTTTATGCAGTGTGGCTAAACATACATGTTGTTTTGCATATGTTATTTAAATACATTTTGGAATTCAGCACATATCAATAGGTTAAGGGCAACCTCTTTTTCAGTAAGGTCACACTGATTACTGCTGAGTGAATTGTAACTAGTCCCTCACTGATAGACATTTAGCTGTTCCCAGTTTTTGCCAGGACAAACAATGATGTAGTGAATAGCTTTGTATTACATCCCTTTGTATATATCTAGGAAAAAGATCCTAGGAATGGAATGCTGCAGCTAAAAGTGAGTATGTTCGTCATTTTGATTGAACTGTCAAATTGCCCTCAATAGAGGTTTACATTTTATATCAGCAGTATGAATAGTGATCAGCCCTTTTTATATTAGTGAAAATGATAGATGAAATAGCTATCCCAGTTTAAAGTTTAATTTGTTCTTTCTCTTATTTTGAGTTAGTTGCATATAATGAGCACTCTAAAGTAAAAAGATGAATTCTTACAAATGGATGTGTGTGTGTGTGTGTGTGTGTGTGTGTGTGTGTGTGTGTCAAAGATGAAGCCTATTTGTGCATTTTTCCCTCTAATCCTTCAAAGCACTAGGAAATTATATCTGGTTTCTAGTAAATTAGATAACTAATTTCTATATAGCTGTGTATTAACAGTAGATATGCTACAAATGTTGGAAGATACATAATATTCTTCTTCATATGATTACCAAAAAGATTGCTGAAATCTAATTTCAACTGAAATTATTTTTCAAAATAATGCATTTTAAATTAATCGAATCAGGTTTTGATTTGTAAGGGTACATTACATGATATCTTCTGAGATACAATATTACAAGTCCATGAGACTCTGACATATGTTGCCATTTACTAAAAGTATACAGATTCTAGAGAAATCACAATTTGACTAACATGATGGGGAAAATGGTGTTCTAGATAAAAATGACCATCCTCTTGATATTTTTTCTTTGTGTTGAGCTTTAGGTTAAAAATCCTGTGGTTATTTTTCATTTTTATTTATATAGGGGTACTAGAGATTGAACCTAGAGGCACTTTACCACTGAGCTGCACCCCGGCCCTTTTTATTTAATTATATATTTTAACAAGATAAGGCCTCACTAAGTGGCCCAGGCTGGCCTGGAACTTGTGATCTCCCTGCTTTCAGCCTTCCTTCTGCCTCAGTCTTCTGAGTGCCTGGGATTACAGGCGTGGGCTGCTGTGCCCAAGCCTTTGTGGCTATTTTTAGCAACTATAGCTTTGCCATAATAACTGAATTCATCTGGGTGATCCTATGGTGCCTACCAGAAAGAGAAGTCTGAGGATCTGGTATCGGTTTCCGTCTCCTTGTTCACGGTCCTTGCTTCCACCCAGAAGTCACATAAACCTTTTTAAGTGGGAAAAGGCACTGTTGATTTCTTGGAAGAATGAATGTCCTATCTTGTGTCTTAACATATAAGCCTACCACTTACATAGCTAAAGATCACAACTCCATGGTCCAATGCCACTTTCTCTCCTCTGTGAGTCCCTGCCTGTACTTTCTTCAGGCTATGAAAAGACATGGCTTCTTTGGCAAACATGGGATTTGAAAACTGAACATCTGCTACAATATCATAGTAGGGATTTCCCTTTGGGATATACATACTTGCCATTTCAACAGTTTTGCAATTAATACAATGGTACCATTTCTATCACCCAGTCAAGAAACCAACCAGTTTCCAAAATGAAATTGCCTCGAATAGTTTTGAATTGTTGTGATATTCCACATGGTCACAAAACCAATTAACATCTCTTCCTGAAGCTAAACTCACAGAATTTTAGAGCCAGAAGGAGATTTGGAGATGATCCAATAGTTAATCCCAGTTTTCTAGGTGAGGGAACTGAAGCTGAGAGGTTAGGGTCACTGCGGTGAGTGAGGAGAAACCTGGCCCTCTTCAGTTCCGCCTCCAGACCTCACTCTGCTAAATTGTTCCAGAATCTTGCTTAAACATGATTTGCTTTTTCCTGGAAGAAAAAATGTTTCAATGTTTACTCTTAGTAAAACCCGTTGGTAGCTCAGTTTTAAGTGGGGGATGGTTTTGCTGCAGACCCCTCTGCAGAGGGAAAACCATGGAGTGCTGGCTCTGAGAAAGAGCTGGACAGCACACCTGGTGCAACGCCCTCTCTCTTGGGAACTGGTTAGAAACACTCCTCAGTCTGAAAAATAAGGTCTTCAGGATGCTCATGCTGGGGTGGAGATGCATTTACACAATGTAATGTCCTGGTGGCTTCTGCGGTGTATGAGCAGAGATGAAAAAAATAAAGGCATTGGCACTGATGGGCTGAGTCTGGTCAGAGTGGCCACTTCGCATCAGCATGTCAGGAAACCTCATGGGAGGACTGGTATCTTTTTAGGAAGGAAGGAAGCCAGAGGGGCAGACAGGACAGAGGGAGGCAGAGGAGGGGAGGAGAAAGGGGTGGGGAGCTACCTGCTTCACAGGTAATGCTTCTCCAGTCTCTTGCTTGAACCAAATCCTTTAAGTATTAAAGACTTGCCCGGTAACTCCCAAAGCTGAATTTCCAGGCCTGGTCCATCATCTGAAATTTAGACCCCTGTGGCTAACTCACCACCCATGAGACACTAACCTCAGCTTCTCTAGGACTTATGCCACCATCTCACACCTCTTCCCACCAGATCCTTTTTCTGCATTCCTTGTCTCAGCTGTGCCACGGATCTCCAGACTGACCAAGTCAGAACTCGGAATCATCCTCGATTCATCTGCCCCACCTCCAGCCTCCATCCAGGTCACCAGCCTGTTCTATTCACCTCCTTCCTGTCTCCCGAATCCTTCCCTTGTCCTGGCTCACTGCCACCGTCTTGGTTCACAACCACATCACTTCTTCCCTGAGTTGTTGCAGCCATCTCCAGGTGGCCTCTCTCACCCAGTCCTGGAGACTGCGGCCAGAAAAATCTTTCTAGAAAAGTCTGTCCAGTCGTGGAATTCCCCTGCCTAAAAGGCTCCCCTGGCCACCCACCCACCTCAGGGAAACTGTTGTGACTGGTCCCCGCAGGTCGATAGCCATGACTCTGGCTGTACCCTGCCCTCCCAGCTCCACCTTGACAGACTGCCCTAGAGCACAGCAGAGCATTTCCCACCCCCGACCTTTCCACCTGCTAGTCCTTCTGAGCTGCACATCCTCCCTCACCTGGTCCCCCTTCTTGTCTCACTCTTACTTCTTTCTAAGGTGACCTTAGATGGCACTCTTCAGAGACATCTTCCTTGACCAACACGTATTTAACAAGCACTTACAGTTGCATTCGTTCACTGTGTATGAGGCACTCATCTAAAGACTTTGATAGATCCATTCATTTGCTCCTCTTAGCCTTGGCAGGAGGAAGGACGATCATCTCAATTTTATGAATGAGCAAATGGACTGTTTTTAAATAGTGAAGCAACAACTTGCCTAGGGTCACACAGCCTTGAGGGCCAGAAGTCTCTTTGGCCACTGTTTGGCACTTGATTTTGATTTGTAGGTTGTAGGGGTGTGTGTGTGTGTGCGCGCGCGTGTGCACATGCATATGTGTGTTTATATGTACATACATGTGTATATATGTTAATTTATTTTTGGATAGGTAATCTAAGCACATATTATAAATGCAAGAGGGTCAAAGAGCGCACAGTATAGCACCAGTACGTCTCCTTCCTGACCTTGCTTCCCAGCCACCCATTTCTCCCTTGAAGTGTCTACTGTTGCCAGTCCCTTGTGTACCTTCCCGGGGGTACATACATATTTACTTGTGTCTGCATGTGGTGTTGTTTTCCGTTGGTGATGATACACTTTGCTTACCATTTTTAATTTGCTTTGTTTGATTAACCGTGTGCCTTGCGGCTTGTTCCATATCAATATAGTAAGAGCTTCCTCTTCTCTTTTATGTCTAAATAATAGGCCATCATGGGGATATACCATCATTTATTTATCAGTGTCCTTTTGTGGGACACTTAGGTTCTTGTCAAAGTTTTGCTAGCACAAACAGTGCTGCAAAAATGGGCTTCCTGCCCACATCACTTAGCACACTTCTGGGTTCACCTGCAGGATAGAATCCTGGAACTGGAATTTCGAATCCAAGAGTAAGTCTGTTAGTGATTTTGATAGATTGTGCTCGATCATCCTTCCTGGTGGATATATTGTTTCTCCTCTTGTGAGTAATTGATGAGCATGTTTCTTTCTGCATAGCCCCGCCATTGTGTCTATCAAACATTTTGAGGTTTACCATTTTAAGATGTTTAACCTGCATTTCTCTGGTTATTATAAGTATCTTGGTGAGTTTATGAACTGTTTTGATTTTCTCTTAGCTGACTGTCCATTGGGCTTTGTCAGATTTTTTTTATTGATTTTTAGGCATTCTTCATATTTTTAAGGCAATTAGCCTTTTATCTGTAATTCATGTTCTAGATAGTTCCTCTGGTGTGCCATTGTGTTTTGTCTTTGTTTATGGTGTTTTTTCATGAAATTTTTATTTTCATGTAATCAGATTTATCAGTTTTTTCTTTTATAGCCTCTAGGGTTTGAGTCATGGTTAGACTGACCTTCCCCACGCCTCGACTATAAAATTCTCCTCTGAGTGCATGCCTGTGTCTCTATGAAATTGTTGCAAATAGAGAATTAGTATCATAGTTTAGAAAACAGATCCCCAAGTCAGACTGACCCAGCTGCCCTGGCTTTATCTCTAACTAGTTCTATAATCTTGGATGAAATTTTAAAATGGGTTAGTAAGAGCTGCATCGAGGGTTATGGGTTACCACGAAAATCAAATGTGACACCTTAGGGAAGTGTCAGCAATTGTGAGAAATGGTTCTCTCTCTCCCAACTCATTAATACCTCCCTACTTCTACCTCCTTTGAGGTCCTCTTACTGCAGGGGGGGGCCTCCTTCCTCCAGACCCCACTCCCCAGTGACCTGCATTGGCCTGGCTGTGCTGGCAGTGCTGAGTGCTGGCTTTGATTGCTTAGCTGTTTGTTTTGATTCAAGAGGGAGAGACCTGGATCTCTGGCTGGAGCCACCTGGAATGCTGCAGGTGCTACTCCACGGGCCCTGCAGCTGTGCTCCCACCCCTCCTGGGCCCTGTTGCCTCAGGTATCTCATCCTCTCACGGGTCACAAGGAAGAGTTTTTGGTCTTCCCTTTGAGCCCCTTGTAGCCCGCCTCCTACCTCTGCAGCTCTGCTGTGTGGAAGTTGCTGCCCTGTGGTGCCCCCCGGCCTCAGAAGGCAGCCACCTCAACATTTTCCCTTGCTCATTCTGACCTGAAATCACCTTTGCACACGCAGGTGCCCAGTGAGTCTTTTTGCCCAAGTGAGCTGAGAGAAGCAAGAGGTTTGGGCGTGGTGCTGACTGTAGGAGCCGGATGTCATTCCGCTCTGTCATTCTCAGCCACCTGTCAAAAGGAATTACTTAAAGTAATACCTTGTACACCCTAAAAATTTTTATGTGTCAGCTTTTGTTAATACTTAGTAAAAGTTTTAGTTGCCATGATTTTTGACTCCTTAAATATGATTACTATTATGTCTGCTCTTCAAAAACACCAGTAATTTGGAGACAAAGCTGAGAATGTAACCTTCCTGACTTTGATCTCTGTTGTTCCCTTCTATTCTCTGCCTCTTTAAGTATTTCCTTTGTATATTTTAGGACATACAGCCAGGGTGGTGTGCACAGGCATCTCATATCAATTTTACCACCATCCTGACCATTAATTAAAGCAGTGCTTGGTGCAAAGTGTCAAGCTTCATAGGGAGGTATACATAATGGTACTCATCTGAAGTGTGCTTGTTCAGAGACAGGGAGAGACGGTCGGGGAAAAGGCAGAGGACATATTATCAGGAAAAACTAGAGGAAATAAAGTATTTTTCTGTCTTATTAAATTTAACGTGAGCCTCTGCTGTGGGTAGGTGCAGTAGAAGGTGCAGTGATGGGTGAGACAAGAAACTGCATGCTGGATGCTTCACAATATTATTTATTACACTTTGATTTACAAGGAATCCAAGGGAGGCATCTTTACTCCAATTTTATAGATAAGGAAATTGAGTTGAAAAAAAGTGGAGTAACTGGACCCTGATCCCACTGTGCCGTGGGGCCAGGATGAGGTGGGGTAAACCTGGATTCCAAGCCTGGCATCTCCGTCCATGTTGCACTGCCTTCTAGAACCTTCCTGTGCCATTAAGGGGAGAGGATGAGGGGCAGTAACGTGACTGTTTTCAGTGAAAAAGTTAAAAAGTAAGGAAATAAAAATAAGAAACTAATTGATGCCCTCACGTTTTCTTTCTGGTTGGGGCTTTTAGCTCTTCCTTCTGTAACACATTTGGATATGGTGGACATTCAAGAGAGGTCACTTGTCAGCCATCCTGCTTCCTCCATGCCATCTTCATAAAGGAGGTGTCCTTGGGACTAGCAGTAAAGGGGTGCTGCACATTCCTTTTTGGCCAACAATCCCAGTGGAGGTAAAACTATACCAAAGTGCCAGGAACCCTGGGCCCAAAGGGTTAATTTATCCCCCCCCCCCCTTTTTGGTGGTGCTAGGGATGGAACCCAGGGCTTTGTGCATGCCAGGCAGGTGCTCTACCGCTGAGCTACACCCCCAGGCTTCCAAGGAATTTATTTTTAAAAAGTGCTTGAGGTTCTCCAGTTCCCATGCTCTGTTACTGGAATGTTCTGTTGCTTTAAAAACTCTCTGGCCTGCTTCCTCCTACTCCATACCTCTTCCACAGATCTGGGCACGGATGGGCTCGCCATACTCACTGGCTGCCCTGCCCGCAGACGCCCATGGTCGCTCAGAGCGTTGTGTTTTCTTGGAAGGATTTCAGCCCCTCTGTGAAGGATTTCAGCTTTCTCTCTTGTTTCCAGAAGCAGCTTCTTTACCCCGTCTTGAAATCTTGCTGTATTCCTTAGTGTTTTGGAAACAAAATGTTCAGTAAGAGAATTCTGGCTTTGTGAACATTGGCACAACAATCTCTCCTTTGTATTAAACATCTGAGAACAGAAGTTCTAAATAACATTTTTATATTCCTGTTGATGTGAGTTTTTTATTTGGGGACAACAGTTTGGGGCCTGTTCCTCTGTCAAGTTCTGATGCGCTGTCCGCTTCTTCAATGACAGGAATACCACTGACCCATAGCTTGGGACTACACTTATGCCAGGGTGGTGTTGAGTGTTTGTCTGCTCTCTGGAATGTTCTTGCTGGGTCCCTCCAGGATTCTGTGAGTGGCTCACGTCAGAGTGGGATGTCTGGCTAAGACCACCAGACTAAGGAGGCACCTAGTCACTAGCCTGGCCATGAGCTGAGTGGCTAACCTCGCCAGACAGAGGCAGAGCAGATGGGCAGATTGTCCAAAATAGCCACTGTCCACCTCCTTTCTGGAAGGCAGAAGGGCTGCTCCCAAGGTCCAACAAGACCTAATTTGGTCAAAAACCCAGTGCTTAACTCTGAACAGGAAGTTGAGCTGGTGCTAGTTCCTTACCTCCAATTCTAGATTTTTACTAAACACATTTGCATACCTTGGGATGTGATCTGCCACACCAGTGCCAATGAATTTGATAGCAAATATCCTTACCATGAAAGCACTACTGATTATTTTCCTTTATTTTGTACTTGTACAAAGTGCTTATACTTTGAGTCCAAAGAAAATACGTGGGTGTGTTCTCATCTTTAGGCAAACCTCATGTTAAAAAATCCAATTTTGTATGAAAAATAAGACTTATTTTTTGAAAACTTCATTACCACATTCCTGAAATGGCATAGTTAGTATAATAAAAATATGATTTATTCCCCCAAAACACTTTTATTTCTAAGTTTCAAAGCTATCTCTTTTTCTCATTCATTCAACAAACACAGGTTGAGTTGTCCTACAAGAGGTGAGCTGCCCTGCTCAACTCTCTGGTGGCTAGTGACAGGAGCACTGTGGCTCTGATGTTTTATCTCTTTGGGTTAGAGAACTATTTCTTGCTTTCTGTTCCCTCTGTGAATATTTATTTTGTGCTTCTTGTGGGCCAAGCATTGTGCTGGTGTTCTCTGTCTTTCCTAGATGAGGGTGCTTCGGATGGTGGTGCTATTGTCTCATGGGGAGGAAAAGGTAATAGTGGTCTCATGGCCACCAAGCAGCTGATCATTGGTGTGGCTGGTCCTTGGCTTTTC
Organism: Geosciurus inauris; assembly: GCA_004024805.1. Taxonomy (NCBI): domain Eukaryota; kingdom Metazoa; phylum Chordata; class Mammalia; order Rodentia; family Sciuridae; genus Geosciurus; species Geosciurus inauris. The sequence goes on from PVHX01016746.1 coordinate 9,309, forward strand.
CAAGCAGGAGCAGGGGCAGAGGCCTGGGGAGGCTCAGGCACTCAGATGGATTGGATTATTTTCTAAGTGAAAGAACATTCTACTCCTCCTGTCTAACCTTTCTTTGCAGACTAAAATTGGAAAAATCACTCACTCTATGAACTGACAAACTCAAATGGTAATAAAAACTACTCTTCCTTTCCAAGGCAGCCTGACAACACCTAGGAAAGTCACCTGCGTTTGGACAAGACAAAGTCCCTCAAGGGGGAATGGAGGCCTTCTCCAGACCTTAATTGATTTTTGTGTTTATTGTGCCCCTTCTAATTCTTTGTAGAAAAGTGATTTGTAGTGCAGAGTGCTTTGCAGGTTACAGGCGCTGTGTTATGTAATACCATTCTTATCCAAAGATCATTCTGCTTGGTTTTGCCCTTTTTTTCTGATCCAGCTCTTGTTTGCTTTTTTTTGTTTATTTTGTTTTTTCCGTTTCTTCTTGTTTGAGCAGTTATTGTTCCTCTTATTTCTCCCACTTCATCCACTCCCATTCTCTGCCAGGAAAATGGGAGGAGATGTGGGTACTTTGTTGTTGTTGTTGTTTTTTTAAGATCAATTGGCTGGATGTCTCCTGCCACCTTTTTCTGAACGAGTTCATCAGGTAATCCTGACTAGTTATGAGACTGCCCTTTAGGAGCTGGGTTGTGCTTATTCCTCAGGATTGCGGAACTGTCCGCCCTGCTTGTCTGTGGTCTATGTCAGCACCCAGCCCTGCTAGCTAAGGTGAGCCTGGCTCCAAATGGGACAGCTGACACAGGTGCCCTGCACTGTAAGAAGGTTCTGTAGACTAGTACCTACTAAACTACCTTTTGGTAAAACGAGATCTTGAAGACTTGAATTATGTATCTCTTAAGCAATTCACACAGTAAGTCCAGAACTTGGAGATCTAAAGGGTATTGACATGTTTTCGGTTATGTTGCTAAGGAAATCTAGTAGTTCTAGGAAAGTCCAAATGATCTAGGGCTTCATGAGTGTGCGTGCACACGCATGCTTGTCCATGTATGTATGAAACGAGAAAGATGAGATCTTTCACGTTTCTGTACTATAGTGAAAGACTTGTTAAGTTTATTTGATGGTGACCTTAACAAAAAATACAGACTTTGTTTACAGCAGTGTTCATGTGATCAAGAAAAAAAGCAGATGAGAAGTAGCCAGGCATATTCAAAGCACAACTAATATATCAGGTTTCTGGAACATCTGAGTCTAAGGGTTTGGTCTTCCTCATGATATGTTGAGAGGTGTTTCAAAAGCGAGAAAGGGGAGGAGGGCCAGCAGCAGGGGACAGTGAGGGAGACAATTAGAAAGCAGATGTGTGTAACTGATTGTAGCCAGCTTTACACAGGACCATGATCTCTTCTGCATGCAGGGCTGGAAGGGAGAGTTCTGCTCAAGGTCACATGGTAAAAACTGAGCCGTTTCATTCTCTCTGCGCAGTAGCTACGCAGGCATGCTGTGGGGTTTTGAACTGTGACTTGCTTTCTTCTTGGTATGGCTCCCACCTGTCCTGGAAGTCCATTCTGAGATGACCTTGCCCCCTGCAACATGGCAGCCAGGAAAAACACTGAGTCTAAATGTCTGATAACCAGGTAGGCAGGCAGGTAAGGTAATCACCTGGATGGCTAGAAGGTGTTACCCAGGGAAACCGAAGGCTAGAAAGAAAATAAAAGCAAACGGTTTCCCCTTGGGCCATGACTGCAATCAGGATTCTACTGCTGATAAAATGCTACGCCTTTGTTCTGCTTCCTGTGTGTTCATCCATATGACAGCCAGTAGGCATTTCCTTCAGGTTCCATTCACCTGGCCCTTCCTCAGTGCCAACAAATGGCAAGGTGCTCCCCAGCTGCCGCGAGGAGCTATGTGAAAACAGACCTCAGCAAAGCCCTTCCCACGCCTGCGTTTGTCTTTTGCATGCTGTTTCTCTCTCAGGGACACTCGCAGGCTGCCCTGCACTCTGTGATGGGGGCTGGAGCCCGTGCAGTAGGTCCCCCCAGTCAGCAATAGGCCTGTTCATGTGGGAGGGACAGCAGCATTTTGCCACAGCATTACAAGCTGCTGGGTTCAATGTGAGCAGAGGGCACGAGGCTTCTCAGAGCCAGGAGAGTCACAGCCTGTACTGCCAAGCGAAGGCCCTGGACCCAGGCCATGGGGGAACGCTTAGAATTTCTTTTTGTGGGTTCAGTAAACATGATGAGCAAACGTTAGTGAAGACATGCTGTTGTGAGGCTTTCTGATAAAGGCTAACCGAAGTACTGAAATCTTTGCAGGGCACTGTTTGCATTTTTAATCTACAAAGAAAGCCAGTGATGAGTTCTCTCCGTGTTCATTGTAGTTGATGCTTAGTCAGCCAAGTCAGTAGGGAAAATCACCCTCATCCATGATACACACCCACAAAAGTCCAGAAATAATTTGTGTTTGGTGTGTAGGTGGAGACAAAAGTGTGAGCATACAAGTCTGACGTCAGCCTCCTTCAAAGTCCAGGCTGACCCCGCCCCCTGCCCAGCTCCGCCCTCCCTGAAGACCCGGACTAGTGTCTGGGGAACTAGGAGGCGGGGCACGGGGGAGGAGCTGCCGTCAATCATAGAGTACGTTGACAGCCGTGGAGAGAGCTGTGGTCTGATAATATCACACGGGTATTTTATTTATACTCTTTTAAAGATGACAGTAACACGCGTATGGTGAAAAACCAAAGAGCAAGGAAGGCTGTTATCAAACGGTTCTGTTCCTGCCTCGCTCAGCTCCTCCCTTAGGCCAGCTTCCCGGATTCAGCACCTTTGACCCCACCCGGGCTTGTTTACGGTTCTTGGGGTGATTACCTTTGTATCTCTAAATAATATGCATACACCATTTGTGCCAGTCCAGGGCTGCTGTAACTAAGTACCGTAAACGGGGTGGCATAAAACAGCAGGAACGTGCTGTCTGCCCTTCTGGAGGCTGGGAGTCCAAGATCAGGTATCAGCATTGTCAGGCTCCCTCCCAAGGCCCCAGGAAGACTCCTCCCTTGCCTCTCCAGTTTCTGCTGGTGGCCATCAATCCTTGGTGTTCCTTGGCTTGCCCGTGTCTCTGTCTTCACAAGATGTTTCCTACTTCTTAGGAGGACGCAGTCATACTGGCCTAGAGCGCACCTGTGACCTCATTGTAATTTCATGGGCAAAGACCCTGTTTCCAAAAAAGTCACATTCCCAGGTACCAGGGACTTGATCACATCTTTTGAGGGGGCACTATACACCTGTAGCATCAGTGTTTCTCAGGTTATGAACATGTGACTGTTGTCTTCTTTTAAGGTAATAAGGGTTCTCTTCCTTATTCAGCCATCTCTTCCTCAAGTCTCTTCCCTCCATGGTGTGTCCCTACCTCAAAGGGTGTTGCTGACACTCGTACAAAGTCCTCGAACCCTCATTTCATATTCTGTTGACCATAGAGAGCATCACTGAATGACCCGTTACAAACATGAGAACATGTTTTCTCCACCCCTCCTGCCCCTCTCCTCCCACCTCTGTCAGCCAGGGCCAAGGTGGGTAACACTTGTGTTCTTTTTTTTTTTCTTACCTGAATGGTGAATCCTCTGTTCTTTATGCTCAGATGCAGAATCAACACTTGACTATAGCTTCTACAGATAGGCTCTAAAAGTGGAAAACCAATAGTATTTCTATTCCTTACTATTATGACCTGAATGTGTTGGATTATCTTGCCTTTGCATGCTCTTTGGGTTTTAATTAAAATTCTTAATTCTACTTTCAGAATGACAATATAATTTATGTTTGTATAGTACTCTACATTTCTTTTGATTTTAGATGGAAGCCTACTTTTCTAGCTCTGAATTTGGAAATTCCATTTATTAGTACATCTTGAAATACTTTTGAATTACATATTTAAATGATACATTGTGTCCTATGAAACATTGATCACATGAATCTCTACTCTTTATGAGTTTTTAGCATAAGGTAACTGAAGTAGTACTGACCAAACTTTTGGGTTTCAGAACTCTTTGTTTCCTTTTTCTATACAGAAATACTTTATTTCTTATGGTTTTTATTGGTGCATTATGATTATACATATTCATATTCCATTGTGACATAGTCATACATGCACATAATGTAATTTGATCAATCTCATTCCCCTTTCCTTTGCCTCCTCCTTCTCCCTGATCTATTTCCTTTACTCTATTCATCTCCTTTCTATTATTATTTTTTAGTTGGTGCATTATAATTATATATAAAAGTTGGATTCACAATAAATAGGATGAAATCAAACTAAAAAGCTTCTTCTCAGCAAAGGAAAGAATCAATAACATGAAGAGAGAGCCTGTAGAATGGGAGAAAATCTTTGCCACCTGCACCTCATGGCATTAATCTCCAGGATATAAAAAGAACTCAAAAAACTTAACACCAAAACCACAAATAACCCAGTCAGTAAATGGGCAAAAGAACTGAACAGGCACTTCACAGAAGAAGAAATACAATCCATCAACAAATACATGAAAAAATGTTCAACATCTCTAGCAACTAGATAAATGCAAATTGAAACTAAGATTTCATCTCACTCCAGTCAGAATGGCAATTATCAAGAATACAAGCAACAATAAATGTTGGCAAGAAATGTGTGGGAAAATGTACACTCATACATTGCTGGTGGGACTGCAAATTGTTGCAAACTGGGAAGCAGTATGGAGATTCCTCAAAAAACTTGGAGTGAAACCACCATTTTACCCAGTTATCCCACTCCTCAGCTTAAACCCAAAGGACTTCAAATCAGCATACTACAGTGATGCAGCCACATCAGTGTTTATCGCAGCTCAATTCACAATAGCAAAACTATGGAACCAACCTTGGTGGCCTTCAGTAGATGAATGGATAAAGAAATTGTGATATGTATATATTTATACATATATATATATATATAATGGAATATTACTTAACCATAAAGAAGAATGAAATGATGGCATTTGCCAGTAAATGGATGGAAGTGGAGAATATTATGGTAAGTGAAATAAGCCAATTACAAAGAACAAAAGGCTGAATGTTTTCTCGGATATGCAGATGCTAATTCACAATAGGGGGAGGTTTGGGACAAATAGAGGTACTTTGGATTAGACAGAGGAAAGTGAAAGGAGAGGGTATGGGGGTAGGATATTTAGAATAGTACAATGAATTGAACATTATTACCCTATGTGCACATATGATTACACGACCAGTGTAACTCTACATCATATACAACCAGAAGACTGAGAAGTTATACTCCATTTGTGTATGATGTGTCAAAATGCATTCTATTATCACATATAACTAATTAGAACAAAAAAACCAAAAAAGTGGGATTTATATGTGGAAGCCAGAGAGATACAAAAGGACTCCCATGAAACTAGAAGGGAGACCTATAAGCAGAGGAAGGGAATCGCAAGGGAGGGAAGAGGGAAGGAAAGGACATGGGGGAGTACTAGAGAATACAATTGACCAAATTATGCTGCTTCTTCCTGTTTTCTAACTTTAAAGACCAATTCAGAGTGGCTAACTTCTTATTTTGGCACATCAGGATGTTAATAAATCAGCTATTTTTTTTTACTCTTACTGGTAAAATAATATGTAATAGAATAATGGCAATGACAAAATATAAGCCAGACAACATTAAAATAGGAACTTCGAAAAAAACTGCTTTCCTTATTTTTTCCCATTTGGTGTAAACTGATGAAAACAGTCTAGAAAGAGGTTGTCCCGGGTCAGCCTTGGTGAGCGGACATGTATTTGATTTTAATAGGTAGAGAACATGACTGTTAATTACCCTACCTGTTCTGTGTACAGTTAAGCTGATTCCTGAGGACCTGGTTTGGAAAACTGGGACTAGGGAAGGCTGGTAGGGGTTGATTCACCTACTTTGACCCAAACTCTTGAGTAGACCTGTATACCCTTAACTATATACCCCTAGCGCTGGCCAGCTGAGCCATCTCATAAATGTGTGGTGTTGGGCATGAATCTAAGTAGATACATACGGAGCTGTCACCTTTATAGCAGAACCCTCGAGTGAGTCATACTTTAACTCTGTGTTAACTTCTCTTTTCTGTAAAGTGATCACCTGTCTGTGCATATTTTACTAAAGTCATTTTGTAATTTGAGTTAATATAACTGGTAAAAAGTAAGCATCCAACCAATGCATGATGACAACATTTTCAGAGTTCTCTAAACTGAAACAGAATGAGACTACTGACTGTATTTGTCCTATCAAATATATTTGATCCAACCATCAAGTTAAGTTCTTTCTCTCCTTAAAGAACTTGTAGCTTGAGATAGCACCATTAGTATGTTCCCTTGCCACATTCAATTACATTTAGTTTTTAGAACATTTAATGTTTTCAATGTGACATTTTGTGAAATTCCCCCAAATAAGTTAGCCGCTCTGTATGTGACATTTTGTGAAATTCCCCCAAATAAGAACATAATTAATTTCTTACGTTTTTAGGGGTGAGGTTAGAAATGTGGGAGAGTGTGTGCAACTTCTGAAAGTCGAGACTGAAGAAAGAATAATTCGAGCAAGCTTTCAGTGGGTGGAAGATAAACACTCACTTTATGTGCATGTCAAGAACGTAAAAGACACAGGTGGGAAATGATCTTCCTCCATAAGAGAGGACTGCTTACTAGATGATGGAGAAAAAGAAAACACAGAGCAGTTTTTGGCATTGGAACTGTGCAAGTCCAGAATTTCTTTCCTTTTTTTTTTCTTTCTGGTTAGCTGCTCGTAGCCACAAGTATGTATATTATTTCCTTCTTGCCCACAATTTACTGAGAATCATCTTTCTAATATACTGGGGAATCCCAAATAAAAATCTCGTTTTTCTAAAAACAGACAAGTCTTTTAACTCTAGCAATTAAATTATTCATATCTAGATCGTAACAGAAATAAGCAAATTCCTGGAATAGCAGTCTCTCATGTTCATCTCAAGGAGCATCCCCACCATGTGTACTGTAAATGGCTTAGGGGGTTAGGGCGGGTGCTTTGCACTGATCACTGTTGTTTGGAAACAGGATTCAGAAACTTCAGAGATCTCTCCGGTGACTGCGTTGTGCCATGTAGGTGGTGGTAGGATCACAGAATATTTTAACCCTTTTCTGAATGTTGCAATATAGTCTTATATTAGAAATGATTTCTAATTGCTCTGAATATGCTTCTTATCAGCCAGCTTCACAGTTGGGCAGGGTAATGTCAGCTGTCAGTGTGGACTTAAAGTCAACTTCCTGGATTCAAAACCCCAGCCCTCCCTTTTTCTACCAGAGGTCTTTTTCGTGGTTCCTTTTCCTCATTTGCACAGTGTCAAGTAAATAGCACCTTCCTCTTAGGGTCCTTGTGAGCTTTGAGGGAACTAATGTGAACCAAGTGCTTAGAAGGGCGCCTGGTGCATAATAAGTGCTGTATATGTGGGAGCTGCATGATGAGGAGACAAACCCACACTGTGTGCATCCTCAGGATAATTTCAGTTACCATTAAAATATGTTTTTGTTTCTAGAGTTTGTTCCTACTGTCTGTGTGTTCACTTAAGTCAGGTCTGAAACAGCAGAGGCTCAGCCCCTGTTCATTTTGCCTTTCCTCCTCCAGTCTTTCTGCCTGCTGCCTCTTGTATCCCTAATCCAGATCTGATGCATTTGTCTGTGCACCATTTCCCCTGGGCAGAACTGGCACTGGACAGACCCTAACACATTGGCTTGAACAAGGAGGAAGTAAAATGTTAGTTTTTAGACATGAGGGCTCGTGCAGAAAGTAAGCAGGAGTTTGGAATGTTAATGAGAAAGTGGCAAGTGAAAGTGCTGACTTTCAATGTGCTTTCGATTAACTTAAAGCAAATCTTCTGCCAGATAAGCTATGACACAAATATGCAAGATTCAACAAGTTCTGTTTCTTTGTAAATATTCACTTCTTCATCATTTCTAATACTCTTTTTTTTTTTTTTTGGTATCCCAGATTGAACTGGGGCACTAGACCACTGAGCCACATCCCCAGCCCTATTTTGTGTTTTATGTAGAGACAGGGTCTCACTGAGTTGCTTAGTGCCTCACCATTGATGAGGCTGGCTTTGAACTTGTGATTCTCCTGTCTCAGCCTCCCAAAGTGCTGGGATTACAGGCTTGAGCCACTGCGCCTGGCTTCTAATACTCTCAATGAATAAAAATCTCATTGATGTCTTTTTAAAAAAAGATACCAGGAGCATTAGCATTTTATATTTGAGGAGCAAAGGCTCAGTAGAGACATAAAGACACAAAGTCTTAGAACTTGCTTTGGTTTTATCTTCTAGATGGTGAATCTAATGCTAAAGTTCTCTACTTATGACTGACTGAAAATTGTGCCTTGACAGTCAAATATAAAATATTTTTCTTTAAACTTTTTCCCCATAAGTTATACAGTTATAGTTGTCTTTTAAATATTAAAATTAAAAATTCCCCCCTCCACCAATATTGAAACTTCATGGTATCCATAAGCCTGGTTCCATGTTAAGTGCTGTAATGAGCAACATAAATTCTTCCTTGCCAGTATTTTACTTAATTTGATTATTTGTACATTTTTTTGTTACCATTATTATTTGCTTATTGGTTTTTTGTGGTTGTTTTAAATACTTTGCTTGGGCTTATGGACCACAGGTTTGCTTTAGAAATTTCTCCAAAAGACAGCAATTTCATAAATAGTATTCAAATATGTAAAAATTAAAGAGATTTGAATTTTTGAGTTTGGATTATGGAAGGATGAAGATGAAAAAGAATATTCACAGAGTTGACCAATTATCCCTGCTGAAAGTTCCGATTTCCTATTAGGATCATAACAGTTTGGAATACTATATTTTTGTGGGTGAAATGAAAATGTGTTGCCACCAGGACCACCTCCTCCAACAGCACCCTGTTCACTGGGCCTCTGCCCATCATGATTTCACAAAAAGTGCCAAAGTGAGTTAATATCTGCCCACTTGTTAATTGGTCATGCAAAACTTTACAGATATATTATAGCTGATGTTCAGCCTTACCATAATTTAGTTCTTATTACTTCATTAACATAGTTCATTTTTCATTAGTAGTGAAACTTCATCATCTCCCCCACATTCACAAATGAGAGAATATTTTGATCTTCCTTGTGGTAGTGACAGCACAGCACCACCAAGTTCAGGTATGCAAATCCCTGATTTAATATTTAGTTCAGCATGATTTGATCAAGAGCTTCTTTGTTGAGCAAGAGTATCAGTTTTGTAGTCGAGCTGTTCTTGATTCAAATCCTGGTCAGCCTACTTGTTTACTGGGTGGTTTTGAGTTTCCTGGTTTGTAAAAGACCTCCTCGACTGGGCTGTTGAAGAGCTGAGTGGGACATATGTATACAAGTGTGGGCATTTGGTGGGTGCTTGGTAAGCGTTGGCTTCCCTTCCTTCTCTGGGGGCCACTGCTGTAACCCCTATCTGCAGTGTGGACAGGAGGCAGAGAGGAGTCGCTCAAAGCCACTTTTGTCCTTAATGAGTCAAACACATCATGTTGTGATATCATAGGCCAGTCTCTTCACCATGGGCCTCTGTTAACTTCTCTGTTAAATTTGGGGTTGACCTTTAGTGTATGACTAAATAGTCACAAAAGATCACTTGACCTTCTGGGAATCTATGATATTGTGAAGCCAAGGGTTCAAGCACAGGAGATGAACAATAGAGTGTTAGGTGGGTAGTATCGACCACAGTGTGTGTGTGTGTGTGTGTGTGTGTAATATAACATAATATACATAATGTATTCATACATATATATTCTTATACAAATATATTCTTCATGAAAGAAGAATCAGCTGAACTTAGTGACCCATTAGATAAAATTAGATGTGGTTAGACACAAATTAGAAACTGTTCTAAGGTGGCCTTCCTCAGGATGCCCTCTGTAAACTACTAACTCCTGGTAATGGTAGTAGGTGTTCATTGACAAGTGTTTCTCAAGACCACTTGGGAAGTGGCTTCCTTCTTGCAGGACTTGGCAGGATGTTTACTATGCCCCTGTGCATTGTGATTCCCAAACTGAGGAATGTAGTAATTGTATGAAGCATTTCCAAAATTAATTCCATCTTGTAATCAGTTATTTTGCACCCAGATAGCATCTTGCAGATCCAGTATTTCACAGGAAAGATTCTGCAAAATGCCATCCTGCTGTTTTAAACCAGGAGTGTGGTAGAGTATGGGTGTCATTGACTCCACTAATGAATATGCAGAGCCTCAACCACTGGCAATGTGCCAGGGAGGCCAGAGGTGGATAAGTCTCATCTTTGTAGCAAGTCTTGCCATGCACCCCAAATGTGGCATTGTTTTATGGCTAAGAGCTAGCCTGCTTTTGGGATGACAGTATCCTATCACATTGTTGATTCAGAATTGATTGAGACAATATCCTGAGAGAGTCCTGGTTTCTACCTTGGATATGTTAATTTTCTGTCTCTCTATAAAGCTCCTACAATTAGCATCCTGTTCACCTCAGAGAACTTCTGAGGTCACATGCAAACATGCAGTACCCAACCTCAGGTGGCTGGAGTTAAACTAGTTGGAAGTTCCTCTGGAGTACACAGCCTTCCAACCCCCATGTTTACACTCGGATTTAAAATCAAAATAGAACCTGAGGAGAGGAGCCTGAAAAACTGAACTATGTGCACAGGCATCCTCCTTTTTTTAAAGAGGGAAGGGGTATCCCAGTATTAATTGAAACTGATGGCATAATCTATATTTTTATTTCTTACTGATGAAATACAAGCAGGAGGCCTGGTGCCTTTCCCTCTTGCTGCTCTGCTCTGTGGACTATTTCACCACTGGATTTTTCTGCCTGTGGGGCCTTTGGAGACATTTTGGCAGGTTGAACAGTTATTTTGCTCATGTTGTGAGTAGCATTTCTCTGACCTTTTGTTATTTACTGAAACAGTCCAGCCTGTTTTCTTTTAAGAGAAGCGTGAAATGAAGGGGGGTCACTCAGCACATGCTGACTTTGGTATCAGAAGACTAACTTTTGGGCGGTTTGGCTCCACGTATTCTTTTAAAGCTGAGGGGTCATTGGCCTCCTTGTTTCTTATTCTTGTGATTTCTTAAAGGAGTCTTTGGGGGATTTTTTTTCTCTTCTTGCTAAAGCAGATGCATGTGAGGTTAGTAATTTTTGTAAAGCACTTTACCACATCTGAAAACACAACCCGTTGTGAGCTGTTTCATGACGTCTTGGATTATCTGAAGTCTCACCTTTTTGAGCAGTGACGAGACATGTTCCAGAGGAGGACAGCTTGACACTAGACAGCTTGGTGACATGATGACAGGGCAGTCCTCATACCTGACCTCTACTCTGTGGCCCATACAATGGAGATGATAACACCATCCAAGATGGTCTCCCCAGGCCACACAGCCTCTTGGGGGGCTCCTTCATCCTCGTTCTTTGTCTGCCTGTGTTCAGAGAACCCATCTCCTCAATGCTTTCCTTGCTCATCTCCCCAATGCTTTTCTTGGTGGAGGATGCCCCTCAGTACAGGCTCACTTAGAAGAGTAAAAGAAGCATCATCCGGATTGGATTACATCCTTGAAGATGAGGTCACGTGCCTCTGTGTGTATTTAGTTTGTTCCTTTCTCTCCATCCATCTCCTTACCTCCTGATATCTTTCTATCTTGGACAGAAACCTTCAGCAGGAATCAGAACGTTTTGTTGGGAACCTATAGGACTTGAACTTGGTTGATTGTGTTGAAGATTCTGCTCAAATTTGTCATGTTCAATCTCTTAGCTAGGCACAAAATGGTCATCACATACACAAACTAGTGTGGGTGATGATTAATTAAGGCTGTGTGTGATTAATAAAGATCTGTGTGTTTGGGAATTACCACATTCTCATAATGGGCCATGACTTTGGAGATGTTTCATTCCTCTCTTCAGTCAGTCAACAAATACCTTACTGTCCTCAGCTGTGGGGACACAATCATGCGCCAAAGAGACAAACTTCTCATGGTGTTCATATGGGAATGCAGAGACACAGATAATAAGTAGTAAACCCCAAAATAAGGTTGTAGAAAGGATGGTGTGGGGAGTGACAGGGGAAGGCGAAGACTTGTTTAGATTAGAGTCTAAACTGAAGAGTTGCTTTGGGCCAGGGACTCATAAGATAAGTCTGCCATGAAAATCCTGGTGGAAAATTTCTGGAGATAGAAGGAAGAGCAAAGTCCTGGATTAAGCTGGATTTCTGTTTCTTCCCTCTTTCTTATTGAATAACCTCATACAGATGTTTGCCTCTTAAGGGTTACTCCTTAAGCCTTTAGGTCTTTAGAAACACCCATGAAACAGCACGAAACAGCAGAAAGGTCCTGTCTTGCTGGAGTACTTGCTGGAAGGCAGGACCTGGTGAGCCCAGGATGAACCTTTCAGAAACCTGGTTACCCACCCCCCATCTTCATGACTGTCATGTTTAGAGGCCGACATTTTATAAATAGGAAGGTACATTGACTTCATTTCTTAGAGAAAGGCAATAGGAAACACTTAAAAATGCCATGTCTTGAGAAGAGAGGCAGCTTGGGTTTCAGAAACAAATCAGGCCCAGTTGGACAAGCTGCTGTCAGTCGCTCACATTCTCATGGAGCTTTTCAAACAACTTTTAACCTTTTATTTTAAAATAATTAAAGACTTTTAGGAAGCTACAGAAGGAGTGCAGGGAGGTCACACACGTACCCTTCCCCCAGTGATAACAACTTGCATAACTCAAATGTATAGGGTCTTGGACAGAGTGTGTGCCTCCCCAACACCAGGAAATTGATGTTAGTATCATCTCCAGACCTAATTTGGATTTCACCAGTTTTGACACATACTGGATTGTCTGTGTGTGGGTTGCTCCCTGTCTAGGTTCCTGCGGTTCCTCTGCCAATGGGTGGAGTATCCATCACTACCAAGAAACCCTCTTGTCTCATGGCACTTTGGTGTCTGATAGACAGCAGCAGATGCTATCCAGCTTTTAGTCTGGATCATATTCTGGATGAATCTGTAGTGAGAGAGGTTGGACAAGCCTCTGCATTCTGTTGCTTGGTTTGGCTGCTATAGTATCCACTAAACTGACATGCAAATGGAATTCCTTGGTCTGACTTACAAGAAAACCTTATGCAAGCCCAGAATGAAAAGAACATAGGATTGAATTAGTAACCCTGACCTCATCCTGGGAGCCCACCAGTTGGTACCAGCTATGAGGCCTCAGCAGTCTACCTCTAAGAACAGAGCCCCTATCTGGTGCCACATAACTTGAGGGCTTAATCATTTCTATGGGGCATTTTTTATAGCATTTCTAGAAGATGGCTGAGAAAGCAAACACCAGTAAGGGGTTAACAGGTTACCTGAAGAGTGAGTACATTCCTTGTAGAAAACAGAACAAATGATAGAAAAATATTCTTTTGTGCATGAAGGCAAGAAACCTTTTGCACGTGCAGTTTGCTGAGAACGTTAGGTGCAGGCTGAAATGGAAACACGCTATAAACAGATGGAGGGAGAGACAACAGATTTAAGGGAAAACATCTGTCTGCTGGATCTGACATCCAAAAGCTGCATCTGTGGCCTAGGATCAATCTTGTAATGCTTAAAAAAGGAATGCGAAGGGGCCCAACGCAGGCTCTGGAAGTTTCTTTCTTTCCTCGAGATTTTTCTGTTTGCTCTGCCCAGAATGCTGCCAGGGACTGATGAAATGATCTCACATGGTCCCCTTTCTCGTTACTGGAGTAGCATCCTTTGACGTTACCTTTAGAATGATGGATTGAAAAGACATTTTACCTGTATTTGTTCTAAGCACACCCATCCGAGGGGCCCATTTATTTTGCCAAATGAAACCCCTGGAAATCTTCAGTTGGACTCTTTAAATAGTTTGCATTTCAAATAGGAGTTTTTAGTGGTAATGAAGTCGGAAGCCAGAGGAAAGGAGTATATAATGTTCTCCTGAAGCCTCAGAGGAGATGGAGAGCTGCTGTCTCAGTGCTGGGTGAGTTGGTCACAGTTTTCCCTAGATTTCCTCCTTATATTTTCTCTTCGTGCCATCTGCCTGTATCCTGTAGACACAGCCGAAAAGGCTGAATTTAAGGAAATAGAGCTCAACTGTTCTCCAAGGACATGTCAGTCCTGCATTTCTCTGAGGGGAAGCAAAACGAGGGTGAAGGGTGGTCACCCCTCCCCTGGGATGTTATCCTTCCTCCTCAAGCCTTCACAGCGGGACACTGATAAATTTATAGTTCATTCTTGGGGACTTTTCCCTTGAAGAACTTAAGTGACCCAGTCCGTGACACCTGAAGATTGCCATAACTGGCAATGTGAAGGCTTGTCCTAGATTACCGTAAGCAACCTTTTGGGAAATTTCATAGTATTCCATATCCTTATAGCTCCCTTTCGCCGTCTTCTCTCCAGAAGGACCCTCTTTTAAATCTTGTCTTTATTTTGATATAAAATCTTATGCCAAACAAAAGATTCCCATGAGCCGTTGCCATATATGTTTTAGGCGATTTGAAATTTACCTGATATGAAATAAGCTCGTATGGAGGATGGCACTTGAGGTCCCCAATGCTGTGGCTGACTTGGGCAGAATGGCTGCATTTTGAGTGAGGTGGTGTAGATGCCTTACTGAGGGCTCACTGGTGATGAGGAATGGTGGCGAGACCAGAGGATAGGAAATGCAGTAACCAGCAGAGAGGGACCAAGGACCAGCTGGCATTGGAGGCTTGGGGCAAAGGGACAGATAGTCATGCTGTCTAGTCGGGCCAGGGTGGCGGGCGGTGATGTCGAGTTTTCATCAGATTCCCATTACTGCTCTTTCCTGCTCTGTTTGCCCAGCTGTTGAGATTCTACTGTGTGTGTTGTGGCTGGTGTTTTCCAGAAATCATCCAGCAAAGGAGTGTCTTCTGCATTAGTAACCTTGGGAAGAGTTTCAGTAGGAAAACCAGAGAGCAAATGGTCTAGTGGAGAGTGAGACCTTTCCTTCCCTCTTTCCAAGGAAGTGTCAAATGCAGGGTGACGCTGCTGCAGAGGTGGTTACCCTGAGATCTCATCAGACCAGGTTATCTCAATGGTGGTGATGACGCAAATGGTAAAACTACCATCCTTATTTCTTGGAATAAGGATTGTTCCTTTGGCATACAATATACAAATTGAGGGATCCTGGAATATTCTTGGTAGAATAGCTATTTTCCTATATTTTCATGTTCTTTGTTTCTTAGCAGCCTCATTACTTCAGAGTTTTAAAACAACACTTTATAATATATATTTTTGCATGTTATCTAATTATTGAAAAATATAGATACCGTGTGAAAATTTAATATGCTGAGACTATGGCAAGATAAACATCATGAACCAGGCATCAGAAAAAGATGGCCGAAGGAGGATTGGAAGTTTGAGCCAGCCTCACGAACTTAGTGAGATCCTGTCTCAAAACAAAACATTTTAAGGTCTGGGGATGCAGTGCATTGGTAGAGTGTCCCTGGGTTCAATCCCTAATACTGAAGAAATTAATTAATTAATGTGATTTAACTAAGAAAGAAAACCATGGCCATAGACCCAGTCTTGCTCACCCCTTGTTTTTGTAAATAAAGTTTTATTGGAACATAGCCATGCCCTATTGTTTATGCACTATGTCTGCTTTCTCACTACAACAGCAGAGTTCAGTAATTGTGATAGGGACATATTGCAAAAAACATTTTCTGTCTGGTCCTTTACTGGGAAATAACTCCAAATATAGATATTCTTATGAGAATCCTTCATTCATCTGTTCATTACTTTAGTGGCACCAGCTCTGTTCATGACGCTGGGGAACATAGAGATGAATCAAGCAGTCTTTCATGCTCAAGGATGTACAACAGCCACGTGGCCAGGCAGAGTGCAGTGCACAGGACAGACGAAACAACGAAAAGTTTACGAGGGCCCCTGGCAAGGGGAAGGAATTAGAATATGCCCAAGGATGCGGTTTCTACAACTGCAGCTCACAGGAACTTCATGAGGAACAAGAGTCACTTCCTTCATGGAATTTTATAAATTGTAGGATCCAAAGGGTGGAAATGATTTAGGGTATTAGTGTGTGTCCAAATGTCTTTATCTGGATGGATGTTTCCTCTGTAACTATGGGGATAATCATATTTATAGAAAATGTTCAAAGAGTTGAAGGAAGCTTCCTTCTTCAGGGTGGGAAAATAGAGGGAATTCCTTTTCTTTTCTACTGACTGTTCACACGACAAATAATAAATGCTATGGCTCCCCAAAAGAGGATCTTGAGGGGTAAGTCTTCAAATATCAAAACAGTTAAAAAACAAGATAAAATTATAGAGCCCCCACTGTGAAACAGCACGACCCAGTGACAGTTCCATCTCCTTCTTCTCCAGAATGCCACGTGTATAAGTGTGACCTGAGCTTTTGGCAAATTCTGTTGGCCTATTGAAACCCTTGATGGGTGCAGCCCCTACCCTGGGGAGATTCCATGCAGGAAGCCTGCTCAGTGCTTCCTGTTGGAATGAATGTCTGCCTCTTCATTTGTGACCTGCCTCAGGGTTCATGCCTTTTTGATTTTTGTATCACCAATAGTGATACATTTTTTCATTTTTCAAATATCTATCGAATTAACTTGAATTGGACACAGAGACACGCCATGCCTTCAAAAATGTAGGTGGCTGATTTGGTAAAGGATTCTAGAATTTCAGGCTCATTTAATAGTGAAACGAGTGAGATTCATTGCGTTCTGCTTCCAGCAGGGTATCGAAATTATTGGCCAAATTCCAACCACTTGTGCTTTATAGTTATAAGAATGAAGGTACCAAAGGGGCTGCAGTCTAGTTGGATCTTAGAGTGTGACCCCGCGAGGTTTTGCCCACAGAAGCATAATATTTTGACTGATAAAATGAGCCTGTTTGGTGAGAAAGCTACTGAAAGAAAATATCAGGGCTTCACTTGGGTAATTTAAATATTTTACAAAGCGCTGAGCCCAAATATTTCACGTTTCCTCCCTCTGAGTCGGAGAGCCCCTGGAGTGAGCCATCTGGCCGTGTCTACTGGGGCCCCAGTCTCCCCTTAGCAAGAAGAACATACCAGCTTGGCTCTACTGCTATTTGGTACTTTCTGAATAGCCCGGTTGCCAGTAGCCAAGAGGTTGACCTGGTAGAGAGTAAGAAGGAAACATCCAAAAGTTCATCTTGTGGTCCCCTCTTCCTCCCTGAGCCAGAAGAGGGGGGTCCAGCCCTCTGTGTGTGAAGAACACACTTTGGGGCACTCAGACAAACAGGTAGAGTCACTGCGTGCACATGCGGGGGCTGTATTTTATCAACACTGTCTAAATCAACATCGACTCTGCCGTCTCCTTCAAGCCCTGCCGTGTATTTATGAATGGAATCTCTTCATCGTTTTCCTTTAATGTCAGTAGCAGGCATTACCTCTAAAATGGGGAAGGAGCCCTGCAAATACATACATTTCCAGCTAGCTGCAGCAGTAACCAGCAAACAGAATGACTTTCCCCGTGGTCACAGGCCCCATCCCTGTGGGATTTTCCCTGAGTTTCTGATTTATAAGGATCACTTTTGAAGACCTAGAAATGCTTAGGTGCGATTGAATTACTGATTGTTCTCTGGTCGTGTTTTCACTGGAGGCCTCTGATTCCGTCCCATTTCAAGCACTCGGTGGCATGAACTCACTCGGGTGCTGCCCACATCACTGCATTCCTGGGATGCCGTTCACAGGCCTTAGCAAGATCATCTGACAGCCGCCTGTGAGGTCAACGAACTTTATACATAATTAAACACTCACAGTTAGGAAAATTCTTTTTTTTTCTTCCTCCCTAAGAAGCGGGGAAAGAATACATGTTAAACTGCCCTCCATGCCTGGGTAAAAGTTATGTGGAGTCATCGGGCTAGTTTCACATGATTTAATGCTGAACCGAGTCTGAAAGTGATTGCATCCTCTGCTGGGCCCCACAGCACAGTCACCACCCACACTGTTTATTCAGACTGGGATCTTGGCCATTTGGGGTTTAAGCCAGAAGAAAGGGGGAAAAAAACCAACCCTGGAATGAACGCTTTTGAAACTCTGTATTCTCGATGAAATGCAGCCAAGGATTCTTTTAAAAATCTATTTAAAATCAATTACTGGGATCATATTTTCATTTACGATGGATTGTTAGCAACAGCTAATTTTCTGTTTTCACCCAGATTCAGAGTTTAGGATGGAGATGCCAGCACTGGAATCTTCCCTCCGTTTTGCCTGGGCATCTGATGCTACCAGCAAACTATGTGTGGGCAATTGGGCAACCTTGACCTTTGACCAGCTTTCCATAAAAGAATAAGGAGAGGTGTGAGAGGAGAGGGACAGAGTGAAAGCAAGCCTGGGTTGCAATAAGGAAGTGTCAGGAGGGGAAGAGAAAGCAAGGGGCAGAACCACAGGCCTTGGGAGAGTGGCGCTGGCCACTTCGTCCATCTGTCTCCAGTCAGGGCTGCAGAAAATCATCTCAGACATAGGAGACTGTATCGTAGTTTTAAAGATCTCTAGAGGAGATTCCGGAACCTCCCTTGGTTACCCACCCTGCTATTTAGCTGTTCCTCCAGCCAGGAAATTCGCTCTTATTTCCAGCCTGAAATGTGCATGTGGTAGGCTTCAGGGGAAAGTCGCTGGTAGAGGCTACTCCACCTCCCACAGCATGTTGACTCCTGCATGGGATGGAGAATAGTACTCGCCTCTCCACTGCAGTCGCTCCGACCTCCTTCCAGGAGAGTCTGTAGGCTGGGTGAGAAGGGACTGGGCAGGGGTGGGCCAGGGGGCCTGAGGAGTTGCATTGATGGGGTTGAACAGGTATCATGCACTCCTGCTGGGCATCTTATATATATATATACCAGGGATGAAAGAAGATAGCTGGGACAGGTCCAGGAGTGAGCCTCAAAACACGTGCACAGATTTGATGAGGAAGCTGCTGCTTCAAAATTTAAAACAAAAGAAAAAAGAAATCCTGGAAAACAGAATGAAGAGTCTAGAATTTCAGTGGCCTCAAGGTGGACATCTACATCCTTAGTTTTAAATAAGAGCTAAAAGACAGAGAGAGTAAAGGACAGGTCCCAGACAAGATCTTGGGTCATGTCCCCAAAGGCAGCACCCCATCCTTAACTCTGAAACTGAAGGATGTGGGCACCACGGCCACTTTTCTCACTTCCCCCAGTGTCTTCCTCCTCCTCTGCAGTTGCACAGTAAGTGCTCAGCTCCTCCAAGAGTGAGTGAAGTGTTCATTGAAAAGCTGTCAGATGACCCGAGCAGCCTGGTTTCTTCCTTTTTTTATTGAATTATGTCATCGTCTGTCCTTAGGCTGCGATTTATTTCAGAAGGGAAGGAGTCATCTTCTGCTCCTTCTGCCTGCCCTAAATGGTATGAGGTTCCAGTTCCTTGTGTGAGAGGAGCCACTAACTCAGTGGAGTTAAGATGCTATGATGCATGAGGCTTCAGGCCGCGGAACCCAAACCCTGGGCCACTGTACCAGCTCTGTGTCCCTCAGCTCCATCGTGTGCCAGTTGACTGATGAAATCATGTGTCCTGCCTGCTTAGGGGCTTCTGAAGAATAATAATGCTGCAAGCATGCACCACCCAACAGGGGCATGCACTCAGAGGTGTGTCTGTGAGGTGACTTCATCATCGCACCCACGGGGTTGAGGTGCTCACATAAGCTGAGACAGCTCAGCATCACTAGGCCATGTGATCTTGTGGGACCACAGGCACAGATGTAGTCCAGTGTTGATCTGAATGTCATTATGAGGTGTATAACTGTATTGATTGATGTCTTTAAAATGTGCAAAGCAGTGTTTTTCATGATGAAACATTTCAGGCAAACAAGAAATAGAACAGCATCATGAACACATGTGCACCCACCATGTTTTGCTAACAAAGAAATTATGTCCTTATCCATATTTGCTTTGGATCATCCCACCTAGCTTTGCTTGCTAGAGAGAGGGGGGGTGGGGTGGAGAAGTAACTTCCTTCTCCCGGAGCATCACAGCATTCATTTAAAACATGATGCTTATTATCATCAGGCATGATTTTCTCTTTTATATGTGTATATCCATAAACAATACAAATATTTAAAATAGCTTTAAGCTTTATCTAAATGATACAACAGGGTTAGTGTTCTAAGTTCTGTTTGTAGGATTTGTTCTGATGCACATTCCTCTTCTGTATCCCTTTTCCATTCGGTGTCATATTTTATTGCATGGGGGACATTAAAGTTGTTTCTACCTGTAAACATGCCTTTTGAAGGACACTATAGTTGTTTGGGGCTTTTTGATATTAGGACAGTGCTACCACATGTGCTCTGTGCACACTATGGTCATTTCTCTCTGGTGTGTAGTCAGGAGCAGAGTGCTACAACTAGCACATCTTCAGTTTCCCTGGATGCTGCCAAATTGCTCTCCAGAGTTAAAGTACCAATTCACTTGCCCATTAGCAGGGTTTGAGAATTCTTGCTTCATATTCTCACCAATATGAGCTATAG
This sequence comes from Geosciurus inauris, assembly GCA_004024805.1. Classification (NCBI taxonomy): domain Eukaryota; kingdom Metazoa; phylum Chordata; class Mammalia; order Rodentia; family Sciuridae; genus Geosciurus; species Geosciurus inauris. Next base: position 29,808 of record PVHX01016746.1, read on the forward strand.
GAAGTAGCAAGGTTGAGCAAAGATGGAGCATGTCTCCATTTGATTACTTAATAGTCAGGATTCTTCCTTCCTATGCTATCTTTTATTCTTTTGGTTCATTTCTTTCCTTATTGATTTATTGGAGTTTGCAATGCATGTTTGATACCAATCTCTTGTCCACTATATGCCTGGCAAATTATCTTCTCTTGGTCTTGTCATTTGTTAATGATGGTGTGTTAAAAGTTTTCCTTTCTTTATTTTGTTTTATACTCATAACAAATCTGAGCTAGATACTACCTCTGTTCCCATTTTATCAATAGGATGGTACATTTTAGGAAATTTAAGTAAATTAAATAAGTTCTCATGAGGAAAACAGGCTAGGAATCGATTTCCACATTTTTTTAAATTTCCACATTTTTAAAAGATTTTTTTAACAGAAAATGTTAGTTAACCCTTCCTTGTGCCACTCTGGTTGCATTATACCCCAGTTCCCCCGGGAGTACCCACTCTGCCTGTGCCGTGTGGTTCTGTATCTGTAGCTGTATTCGCTGTGTAGTTATGTGTCAGGAGCAACACCTCACATTATTTTGCAAGCTCAAACATTTATAGTGATATTCTCTCTGAATAATCTTTCTTCAGCTTGATTTATCCCTTGAAATGATGTCTTTGATTTTCCTAACTCATGTGTATAGGTCTAGTTCCTTTGACTACTAAATTGTTGTGGACTGAATGTTTGTATACCTCTGAATTGAAATGTGATGGATGCTATTGGGAGGAACTTTGGGCAATGGTTAGATCATGTGAGTGAAACTTTCTTTGATGGGATTAGTGATTTTGTAAAGGTCAACCAGAAACCCACTTTTTACCCCTTTGTCATGTGGGGACACAATGAAGAGGCCATCTATGAGCCAGGGAGTGGGTCTCTACCAAATCCAAGTGTCTTGATCTTGGATACCCAGCCTGCAGAACTCAGGAATAAATGTTGTCATTGTCCCGCAGTCTATGGTGTTTTTGTTACAGCAGCACAAACCAACTAAGACATATATCAGTTCTTTTCTATGAATATATTATAATACATTACTCCCTAATTGCTGGGGGGGAGTTTAGATTGTTCTAATTTTTTACTTTATAAATAGAGCTCTTGTGAACTTCTTTGGATATGTTTCCATGTGAACTTGAGCTTCTCAAAGATACAGAGGGAAGTGGGATTTGGGGGTCTTAGAGTGAAAGCCTAAACTTTGGTAGATGTTGCAAATTGTTCTCAGTTAATTCCAGCAACAATGTGAGAGGGTTCTGCTTGTCCTGCATCTTCTCCAGGCTTTAAAGTTTTGCTGATCTGATGAATTGAAAAGGTATCTCATTGTAGTATTGATATATATTTTTATAGCTACTCTTTTTTAAAATATTTTTTTAGTTGTAGTTGGACACAATATCTTTATTTTTATGTGGTGCTGAGGATCGAACTCAGTGCCTCACGCATGCAAGGCAAGCGCTCTACCGCTGAGCTACAGTCTCAGCCCTAGCTACTCTTTAATGATAAACCATTAGGCTATTTTTTGTTTTGTTTTGTTTTTTAACTTTTTTGTTGTTAGAAATTATGTATTTTTCTTTTTGTATTACCTATTTGTAGACTTACCTCATTTTTATATACTGGGTTTTTTTCCAACGGATTAGTAAGATAGATTTTTTAAATATCTTTTTATGTATGATAGATACTTTTTAAAAATCTGCTATTTTTTTCTTTAAACATTGCTTTTTGGGGCAGTGTTTGTCCTGAAATAAATTTTAAAATAAAATGTATCAAAGGGTTTTTCTTTTTGCTTTATGGTTTATATGTATGTGTCATTCCTCAGCCTGATTGAGATCATAAAAATAGTGTCTAAAACATTTTTTCCCCTAAGGATTGTAAGTTGACCATAATTCTGTTGGGATTCAGTTTTGGATATAGTGTGCATTAGAGACCTATTCTTTTCCCTTATGGACAGCAGTAGCCCCAGGACCACCGTTACGTAGTCAGTCTTTTCCTACACACTGAGTTTGCACATATTCTGGCTTTTGCTCTATGGAATTGGTCTAGTAATCTACATCTACACCAACACCATAAATGTCTTTTTTTTTTCTTATGACCTCCTTTATTACTTTAAATCTTTTTCATTCTATTTATTCACAATTCTGAAATCTCAGGCTAAAGAAATGAAAAATAACATTTTTAAGGATAAAAAATGAAGTAAAATGAACAATGTTCCTGATACATGTATGGAATTTTTTTCTTTTATTATTATTTAAAACATTTTTGATCTCACTGCATTCTTTTATATATTTACTATACATTTCTTTTTGTTTAATCATTGTTTCCTTCCTCAGTTTTTATCCCAGTAACCCACACCACCCTTGCTCAGATGCTACTTGTTATCATGAACTAGTACAGCTTAACAAATTCCAGAGTTTAACATTCAATTATCTAATTATCTGACATTAGGTTCCTATTCCTCTACCTCATCGCCAATAGCCATTTTTTCTCTTTTTAAAAGGGGGGAAATGACTGTGTTAGCAAAACTGAACCAAAAACCTAATATTTTCAATGACTGGCCGGGTTCAATTTTTAGCTTCCATCTCTCATTCAGGAAATACTGAGTGCACTATCGGACCAGTTTGTGCAAGAAATCTGCAGTGCCTATTTGAAGAAGTTCTTTTGAAAGCAGTAGCTGGGCTGTTGCCAGTGCAATGAGCCCTGATCAAAAAGGACTCAAAAAGATTTTTAAAATGGGCTTTACTTTAAAAGACAATAAAAGTAGGGTCAATGGAGGTTGTAGGGTGAGGGAGGAAATGGACAAAGAAAAAAAAATCAGCTTTCCATAAGTGTCTTAATTATGTAGCTTATATAAATTAGATATATGTACACATATATATATAAATGTTATGATATCTGGTAGGGCAAGTCAATGAAAAAAACCTTTCTGAGATCTTCAAAAGAATTTTAGTTTATATATTAACGTGGAGGAATTGATGTTGGTGTTGTTGAATCTCCATTTATTTGGGTTCTAAGACTTCCAGTGAAGCTGTGTGTGTGTGTTTATTTTCATATGTCTTGTACCTCTTTCTATAGATTTATTCCTAGGTACCGCATAGTTCATAGCTATTGCTAAAGGAATTTAATAATTACACTTTTGAATAGGTGGCTACTGATATATAAGGATGTCATGGATGTTTGTATATTCTTGTTTTTAACATCCTTGCCAAACTCTGCTGTGATTAGTTTCTCCTGAATTCTTTATGTAAGCAGTCTTATCATCTGCAAATAATACCATTTCTCCCCTTCATTTCTAACCCTAATTTCTTTTGCTCCTTTTTCTTGTTTTATTGCATCAGCTAGATATCTCACACAATGATGAATGGAGTGGTAAGAGAAAAGCCATATTTGTTCAGTTCCTGAATTTAAAGGAAATGTTCCTAAAGTTTATTATAGGTTCTTAGTAGAAACTACTTCTTAGTAAAAACATCCTTTTGTTCCCAGTTGGCTGAGCATTTTACTGTACATTTAAGTTGTGAATCACAGTTAATTTTTATTACATGCTTTTTCTGTATATTGAAATAATTATGTTTTTTAATTTTTAATCTGTCAATGTGATGAATTACATGAAGGCTTTCTAATATTAAATATTCTTTAGCTTCTGGAAAAAAAACCCTATTTATCATGTTATGAATATAGATAGTATATGGTACATATATACCAAATATTTATTAAAGACTCTATTTTAATGCATACCCTACTCTGCTGGAATGTTTACAAATACCTTATTTAGAATTTTTGCATTGGTAAGTTTTAGCTGAGATCAACCTATTACTTTCTCTTTTTTGTCTTTTCATAGTTTAATTCTAAAATCTAGGTTTACTCTGAATTCATAATAATATATTCAGGAGCATTCATCCTTTCTTTTTATCTTTGTTATGTCCTTATTTGTAACATTTTTCTAAGAGTTTTCCATTTTGCCTGTTTTTAGATCTATTGCTTTAAAACAGAGTAGAATTTTCCTACTTTAAGAACATTTTTTCTATATTTAGTTTTGTCTTCCTTTCATGCCTAATAGTGTTTATTTGTGACTTCTTTTTTTTTTTTTTTTTTTTTTTTTTTTTTTTTTTTTTTTTTTTTTTTTTTTTTTTTTTTTTTTTTTTTTTTTTTTTTTTTTTTTTTTTTTTTTTTTTTTTTTTTTTTTTTTTTTTTTTTTTTTTTTTTTTTTTTTTTTTTTTTTTTTTTTTTTTTTTTTTTTTTGCTCAATCTTGTCAAGCATTTACCTATTTTTTAGTCTTTTCAAAGACTTGCTATCTGTTTTTTCCTTCTCTGTAGTCTTAATTTGTTGTTATTGTCTTCTTTCCACTTGATCTCTATCCATGGGTGGGAAAAAAATTTTTTAATTGTTTTTGTGTTTGCTTTGTTGTTGTATGTCTGGCCTCTTAATTTAAAAATTTTTATTTTGGGGGAGGGTATAACATTTAATCATTTAAAGATAAACATTTTCTTGTACTGAAATCTAGGACTCTATTTGCTATTTAGTTCTAAATGTTTTTTACTTTCATTTTTACTTCATATTAATAATCTAGCAGTGTGTCTTTGAAATTTTAAAGTGTGCTTGGGTTTGAGGGCTATAATTTTGTTATTGATTTCACTTTTATTGTATTTTGGTTGGAAGAATGTGATTGGTATATAGGGTTCTTTGAAATTTATTGAGACTTGTTCTGTGACCTAGAGCCTTATTGGTTTTCCTAAATATATCATGTGCACTCTCCACTTATTGAGTAGAGAGTTTTTTTTCCATGCCCATTAGTGAAGCTTTTAATATGCATTATTCAAATCTTCAATTCTTTTGCATTTTTAACTTTGTCTATTGATTTCATAGAGATATGTGCTAAGATCTCCCATTATAATTTTGAATTTTTTATCTTCTTAGAGTTAAATCAATGTTTGCTATATATACTGGACATTGTCCAATGGGGTATACAAAGGATGCTGTTGAGTGCATCTTTTTACCATTAAGCAATTATTCTCTTTACTCCAAAGATGCTCTCAGTTATGATGTGTATTTTATCCAGTTCATTAATTCATTCATCTACTGAGTTGATGAAAACAAATATTTATTATATCGTTATTATTTGTAGGGTACATTCTGAACACTGGAGATATAATGGTGAACAAAATGAGAAAGCTCTTGCAGATCTCAGTTGGAGATCACTGACAATAGCAAACAAATGGGAAATTTTTCAGGTGTTAAAGGGCTACAGAGAAAAATGTGCCACTGGGAGTGCAACTCAGTGGTAGGGCACTTGCCTAGCACATGTGAGGTTCCATTCTCAGCACTGGAGAGAAAGAGAGAGAGAGAAAGGAAGGAAGGAAGGAAGGAAGAAAGGAAGGGAGGGAGGAAGGAAGGAAAAGAGGGAGGGAGGAAGGAAAGTAGGGAGGAAGTAAAGGAGGGAGAGAGGGAGGGAGGGAAAAGAAAGAAGTAGGGCAAGGTGAGGTGGTCAGAGTATGCTGGGAGGTGTTGCTCTTTTATGTAGTGTGGTCATCGAGCAGATCTTAGATTATATGATATTTGAGCAGAAGCCTGAAGGAAGTAACCCACCTGATGTTAATATTGCTGTTATGAACTAAGCATTTGTCCCTCTCACCCCCAACCTCAACCAAATCCATATGTAGAAACTCCAACTCCCAGTGTGATGGTTTTAGGAGATGGGGTCTTTGGGAGGTACTTAGTGTTAGCTACGGTCATGATGGGATCAGTGGCTTCATAAGAAGACACCTATGTTCCTGAGGAAAGACCACTGAGGACCCGTGACAAAGGCAGCCATCTGCAAGACAAGAAGAGAGCTCTTGTCAGAAACCAAATCAAACAGCACCTCCAACTTGGATTTCCCAGGCTCCAGGATTGTGGGAAATAAACTACCACTGTTGAAGCCACCCAGTGTGTGTGCTGTGGTGTGGAAGCTTGAGCTGACAAGTACATTTTGCACCAGATTGTTGGTGTTTCCCTAGAGTGCTCCTTTCCCTCCCTTTACCTAGTCCTTCTCATGGATTTGTGTTTTATGTGTCTTATAAATAACATGGGGGTCTTTTTGTTTTGTTTTGTTTTGTTTTAAATCCAATCAAAGTATTTCTGTCTTTTAGCAGGTTAATTTAAGCCATTTACATTTATTTTGATAACTCATATTTGGAATTGACTAGAATCCCAAATATTTTCTATGCACCATGCTTCTTTACTTGTTTTTCTTCCTTCTCTGTCTTCTGTTAAGTTACCTGAGTTATTTTATACTGTTTTCCTTTCTTGCAGTACTTTTTTAAGCCAGGGGATTACTACTATGAGCTACATTCCTAGCCCTTTAAATTAAAAAAAAAATATGGCAGGAGGGACCAGGTTTAAAATCAGGGACACTCAACCACTAAGCCATATCCCTAGCCCTATGTTGCATTTTATTTAGAGACAGGGTCTCCCTGAGTTGCTTAGCACTTTGTCGTTGCTGAGGCTGGCTTTGAACTCATGATCCTCCTGTCTCAGCCTCCTGAGCCACTGGGATTACAGGTATGTGCCACCATGGCCACATAAAAATTTTATTTTTTCTTTTTCTTTTTGAGACAGATCTAAATTGCTGAGGCTGGCCTTGAACTCACAATCCTTCCTCAGCCTCCAGAGTAACTGGGATTACAGATGTATGCTACTATGCCCAGCCCTATTGATTTTTAATGTGTATGTTTTGTTCAGTTGTTTGAGTTGTTACCCTTAAACCTTAAAACTTATATTTGAGGGCTGGGATTGTGGCTCAGTGGTAGAGCACTTGCCTCACATGTATGAGGCACTGTTCAATCCTCAGCACCACATATAAATAAATGAATAAATAAAGGTCCATCAACAACTGAAAAATTTTTTTAAAAATTATATTTGAGATGACACAGTCTAAAATTAAAGTTCATCAGTATCTTTGTTCACTTCTCAAAACATACAATAGACTCCTTGGAACACTTTAACCCAGACTTTCTCTTTTTTTTTTTTTTTTTTGGCACCAGGGACTGAACTCAGGGGCACTCGACCACTGAGCCACATGCCCAGCCCTATTTTGTGTTTTATGTAGAGACAGGGTCTCACTGAGTTGCTTAGTGCCTCGCCATTGCTGAGGCTGGCCTTGAACTCGCGATCCTCCTGTCTCAGCCTCCCTAAATGCTGGGATTACAAGCGTGAGCCACCGCGCCCGGCTCAGACTTTCTCTTATTCCATGATCTGACACCATTGAATATTTTATCATCTACTATTTATTTCTATGTTCTTTTGTCCATGTTCATTTTCTTTTATTGTAGTTAAGGGTATGAAATCCAGAACCACACTGCCTTGATTTAATTCCCAACTTTACCACTTACTGAATGATTTTTAGGCTACTAAGAAGATTAGAAAATCTATTTATGCCACAGATTTTTTTTGAATCTCTAAAACTGGAATAATAGTAGTACCTACCTCATAGGGCAGTAGTCAGGAAGATTATATGAGGTAAAAATTGTAAATCTCTTAGAATAGTGCTTGGTATGCAGTAAAACAAAGCAATCAATCAATCAATCAATCTTACCAACATTCAATAAATCTCAATAAATCTTACCAACATTCCTTCTTGGATTCTATTTTTTTCTCACTTCAGAGTCATTCTTTTTGAAGTACATCCTTGAGTAACTATTTCATGAAGGATTTGGAAATATATATTCTCTAAGTACCTGACCAAAGGCACCTTTAAATTCACTCTTAGTCTTGAATAAAAATTCTTCTAGGGGTATAATTCTAATTCCTCAGCATTTGAAAGTATTTATTGTTGCTTTTTGATATCTATAATTGACAAGGTGTCTTTATTTAGAGGTATTTTTTAATCTCTCTAGTTGCTGTAAAGTTTTTTGTTTTGGGTCTTTTTTTTGTTTTGTTTTGTTTTGTTTTTATTCTTTTTGATGATCTGCAGTTTCATCACAATTCTGCTTGGGATTCACCGTGCCTCTTGACAAAGGATTCCTAACATCAGCAATTCAGAAACATTCCGTCCTAATGTCTGAATGTTGTTTCTCCCCAGTTCTCCTTATTATATCTTTCTGAGTCCTCTGGTGTATATGTTATGTCTTTGTTGTTCTCTCCTTTGTATCTTTTAGATTTTCCAAGTCTCTATTTTTCTGTTATTATTTTTTCCCTTAATCTCTTTCCACCCTTCTCATTCCTTTGCCTCCAAGGTGAACAATGTTCACATTTGCTTTGCATCCTTCCATGTTTCTCCTAAGATCATGTAAACACCAACACATATGTTCATATAAATTAGATGCTAGTATTTTGTTGTTACTCTTGTAGTTTGTGCAAAAAAATCTGATTATACCACATGCATTTCTTTATGCCTTGTTTTTCTTTCTTGACAGTACATTAAGAATACCCTTCCAGATAAATGGATATAAATTTAATTCATTTTAAAACATAGCTAAGTAAATCCCTGTTGTGGCTGTGCTGCAGTGTATTCAGCCTCCTGCTGCTGGGGGGCACTCAGGCTGTTTTCTGTCCTGTGCACTGACACCATGGCCAAGAACATCTTGGAGCATATTTCCTTCCACGCTGGTTCCGGAAATTTCTGTGGAAGCCAATATCTCTCACCTGCTTTCCTCAGGCCCCCTGCTCAAAGAACATCTCTCTCCATTTTAGCTTTTTCTTCTGGCATAGACACATGTCCACATTTCTAGATAATGTGCATATTGGTATGTTTTGTTTTGTTGATTTTATTTCTGTCCTCACCTCCTATTCCAGTCAGTCCAGGCTGAGCTGTCTTACACGGTCATATCCACTGCTCCACCTCCTCCTTTCTCCCAGGACAGTTATATTATAATCTAGGGGTAAGCCAATCATCTGGTGGCGTTTTCACTATTTGGCTGATGTAAATAGCATTAACGCCTGAGTCCTTTGTTAAAGTATAAGTCAGCATGTGTCTTGCTCTTGCATTTCCTTAGTGCTCTCTGTGCTTGTGGGGTTTCCTCTAGCCTCTGTAGACTCTTTAGGCTTTCCCACAAGCCAATCACTTCAGTACCTGTCAGTTCTGCCTCTTTGCTGGGTGTTGTCCCTCCGTCCTGGAGGCCCCCTTTCCTCCTATCTGGACTTTCCTCTTGGCCTGCTGCACATCTCTCATCCTGGGATTTCCCTTCCTATCTCTTCTAGAAGTTTCCTTTGCCTTTCTTCTGGTTGGATGTCTTTTCTTGATTTGCTCCATGACTGGGGTAGTACACCTCCAGCATTCAGGTAACACCTGGGCGGTGGTGACCAGCTTGGTCCTCCTGGGCCACTGTCCTGTCTGGATGCCCTGTGCCCTGTGCCCTGGCCTAGTTGTCATCCTGGGGACCTGCTTTACTAACACCATCCCTCTGCTTCAGTCCTGTGTGGGGTGGGGTTGTATAAAATTCCCCTTTTCACTCTTTTTGTGGCAGTAGCTATAGGAAATGGATCCAGGAGAGACACGTTCACACTGGAGTATCTGAAAACATCTTGATTCTCTTGTCTCAATTGATGGCCTGTCTGTCTTGGGCAAGAAAATCTAGGTCTTGCCCTAGAGAAAACAGAGAAAACTCTGTTTTCTTCAGAAGTTTGAAGGCACGGCTCTAGTGCCTTCTAGTGCCATTCTGATTCTCGATGCTTCATATTTGACCTCCGTTTTTCCCCTTTCTGCCTAAAACTTGTAGAATCTTTCCATTTCCCTTGTATTCTAAATTTCACAAAGACTTTTCTAATTGTGGGTCTATTTCCATCTCTTGTGCTGAGCAATCAATGTATTATTTTAAAGTGTCAACTATGTGTTTCTCTCTGTAAGTGCTACTCTGTCTTTCCAGAACACTGTTATTTAGATGTTGTACTTCCTGGACTCAGTTGTCTCATTTTCTCACATTTTTTCTCCAGTTTTCCATCTCTGTATTTTTGCACTTCTTTAAATTTAATTTTCAATGCATCTATTGGGCTTTCATTTCTGTTATCGTTTTAAATTTCCTCTTTTCCTCTATAGTTTTTTTTGAAGCATCCTTTTCTGTTTTCAGAATGTGTGAGTTTTCTGCAATTTTTTTTTCCTTTAAGGTGACTTCACCCTCCATGCTGCCTTCCTTCTGTCTCTCTTGAGCTCTGTTCTTCCTTCATTGACTTTCTGGCCTATGGGCCATCTTGGTTACTGGTTATATTCTAGAATGAAGAACTAGTAACTTATGGGATGCTCCAAGGGTGTGCGAGGGCTCCTTCACTCTGAGCATTGCTGTAGGATGATGAGTTCATGCCATTTTTGGGGGGAATGCCCAGTACAACCCTAAAGCCCCCCAGTGGGAAATTTGGGGGGTGGTCAGATTCCCTAGAGAATATTCTCCTGAAGTCCTACCTATAGGGCAAAGAGCTGCCCATCCCAGTGCTGTTTGCTGAGATGAATGAGGGGACAGGAAGGTTCATCCTTCAGTGTTCATAGTTTTTGAGTTGATAGATGGCAGCTGCCAGTCTGAGAACCCTCTCTCCAGAGACCAACCTCCAGGAATGACCAGATAAGGGGAGGCTGCTGCAGGGTGGAGCTGGAGATAGGATCTGTGGCTCCAGCAGCCTCCCTGGCTCTTAAACAACTTTCAATCCATTCTTGCTTTCCTGACTTTTCCTTCCTCTCCCACCTGAGCTCCAGAGGTGACGGCGCCGTCTGTTTCTGAGCGTCTGAGCACCTGCTGGTTGTCTCACCTTCCCCGCTCCTGGCACAGGATTCAGCTTCCAGTGGTCTGCTAGTTCTATTAAGACTTGTTTGTCTTCTAAATCCTTGTTACTATTGTCTTTCCACGGTTTCTCCTTGTCCTCATGAGTCTATATCTTTTAAAAGGTCACCTTCCGGGCTGGGATTGTAGCTCAGTGGTAGAGTTCTCGCCTCGCATGCGTGAGGCACTGGGTTCGATCCTCAGCACCACATAAAAATAAATAAAATAAAGATATTGTATCCATGTACAACCAAAAAAATTAAAAAAAAAAAAAAGGTCACCTTCCTTAGTTTTGGTGAAGTTTCAGGAAAAACCAATATTAATGGTGTGTTCAGTTCGCCACATTAACCTGCATGTCCTAGGTTACGTTTGAGGTTGATTTCCTCAAATCTGCGTTCTAGTTTCCTGCAGGTCTGTGTTGTGTTGCTCTGCTGTCTGAGCTTTCCACTGAGTTATTTCTAGGAGTGCTGTTCTGTATTTTTCCTAATCTGCTTACTCTTGGCTTTTTCTTTCTCATTTAATCCCATTTTTTCCGTTATGGCTGTTAGCTTTTCTTTGATCATTGCAGTATTGATAAGCAACAGCCTCAGGTTGTTGTAGTTCTTAGGATGTGATTGTTAAGTTTTCCCCTCTGTGATTGTCCCTCATCGTGGTGGTGGGGGGGTGTATGTGTGTTGGTAAGTTCATCTTCACAGGGATTAATTTCTATCACATTCTTTTTTTCTGGGGGTCTAAAGATGGGCGAGTTGGGCTTATGCTAATTTCTTGCCATGGGATCCCCATATTGTGATCCTACAACTGAATGTGGTCCACGCTCTGAGGGCCTGGGTTTCCCAAAGGTGTCCTGCACCATGGGAAGGAGGGAATTCCCTGTTCTTGTCTGTGGACCAGTAGGCAGTGTTTTTAGTGCTCCTGTCATGGAGCCTTTTTGAGGCTTTCAGATTTGTGGAGGGGGCTCAATTCTGGTCCCTCTTCCTCCTACAGGGCCAAGGTCATGCCCCTGCACAGGCATTAGAATCTAACCACTCTCCCCGGATCCCCAGGGATAGTGTGGCTTAGAAACTTCCTTGGACACCATGGAGTGAACTTTCTGCTAAAGCTCTGGCTTTGGGTTTTTATTTTTTTTAGTTATAGATGGACACAATATCTTTATTTTTATGTGGTGCTGAGGATCGAACCCAGTGCCTCATGCAAGGCACGTGTTCTACCACTGAGCTACAGCCCCAGCCCATCTGGCTTTGGTTTTTATCTTCATTCTGGGACCTCTGTTTTCTCTTCTCCTTCCCTCTACCTCCTTCCTTCCCACCCTCCCTTCATTTTTTCTTCGTTCCTTTTCTCTAAGTTAGTGTCTATGATATTTCTTGAAAAGTTCACTATTTCACAGTGGGATGGGACCCACAGGATCAACCCAGTATTTGCCATTTTGTTTGAAATGAACACTCAGGTCTACTTTTGACTAAACCTAAAACATATTAAACTAAACCTGGAACTGACTCTGAAGGCTCATAGATTGTTGTGATCAAAAGTCTCCTAGAAATTACTTAGTCCAATCCCAGCCTATGGAGCTTGAAGCCAAAAGCTGTTGAAGCCACTTGCCCACAGACGCATGGCCAGTGAGTAGAAAGGCCGGGACAACTGGAAAGGTGTTCTCTCTCTTTCTCACCACCTCACAAAAAGCAGCACTGTCAT